>JAOTOM010004252.1:0-12500 GCA_034440615.1 Ashinkailepas kermadecensis
ATACCAGGAGGTGCTGAGTTGACATCAAAAGTATCGGTAAAGATTGAAGGTCGTATATTTTCTTTACACGCAATGTCTAAAACCCAGGAGCATTTAAGAGCCATTCTTCGTTGTATTAAACATAGTCAGTGATATGCTTGATATGTCAGTATGTTTGCTGATCTGCTGTTTCATCATTTAGTATGCGAGATAATGTAGAACTATTTAAGGACGTATCTTGAGATTGTTTAATGTGTAGGACAAAACTACTGGAAGGAATGCTTAAATGGACCTAAGGATGTACATGAACATAGCATGTCTCAAGACATTGTATGGGGGACGAGTGGTCTAGGGGTAAGATGCTCGTCTCACAATCGAAAGGTTGTGGGTTCGAGTCTCACCTGTCGCTACTCTTCGCCCGCGACCAATCGGCGTGAGAGATTGGCGACGCTACATGACTCAACGGTCGACGTGTCGTAAAACCAATAACCAACCAAGACATTGTATGTTTGTTCTATATTTCGCATTGAAACTACGCAAGACCGGTTGAAGGCGTTGTGTATATCCCAAAGCTCGGTCAAAAAGCCCGCCGATCCTGGCCGGGCTTTCTGTCCTTACGTTTGCGACCTGTTGTGGCCACGCTGGGGATTGAAGAGGGGAGAAGGGTGTATATAGATCCCTGCTACTCGAGGAAAATTTGATGCTAGCCCTATGGCGTACACTAAATATTCTTGACTCAAAATGCATTGAGAAAGTCTGACGCAGGTCTCATTCCACTCTCTCACCACTCATCTGAGAACTGTAAGGAAAGGGGATAAACCCATTTCATATAGCTTAGAGTAGGGTGTTTTCATGCATCGCTATGAAAATAACGTGGCCGCTCCAAGGCTTGGAGAGGACTGCTTCTATGCCTGTGGATTTTCGTCCCTGCGGGACCGGCGATTATTTACTTGGGCGGGCCCATTACCAGGCCTGGCAGGGGAGGCCACCTCGAGCTAGATCAATACCGCCGCCCTGACGTCGGAGAGACGGCTGCGGCAGACGCGGCTGGTGTTGTCGGGCCCGCGCCGCTGACTCCTCCCAGACACGTGTGCAAAAACCGGCCCAGTGACGTCACTGGCAGGCAGTCGTTGGGGCGAGAGTGGGCCGGTAACAGATATTGGGTGGCGTCCAGACTGACGGAGCCATACGTCAAGTGCAGGGACGGACTGGTCGGACGATAAACAAACCTTGGAGAATGTGAGGCTCGAGTAGGATGGCTGTCATTCCTTCGTGGAGTTAGTACGCTAGTTAGTCATTTGGGCATTATGACGCATCAACGCCATTGGTCATTTCGCGCCCATCACTTCTTTGTGGAAGATCTCCAGTTCGGTATGGCTGCCGACTACTGCTGCCAGGGGCGCAGGAGCGATAAAAAGTGTGTGTGGGGGGGGGGACGATTTTCAGGAAGGCGCCACTGACTGGTAACATTTTGTTGTTGGGGGGGGGTGCACTCGAATGCCCCTGAGTGGGCATTCGAACAGCACACGAACAACACTCTTCCGCAAGCGTGAAGAGTGTTGTTTGAAGAAAACGCTCCGGGCCCGGGAAATCTTACCCACATCCACAAAAACGTATGGTGGCAAAATGCTGACCATGCTCGATAATTGCACGCCGAAGTATCTCTTAGTTTCTCACAGTATACAAACCACAGATCACCCATCAGTTGCTGCATTATCACGGAGTGGTCAGATCGGTCGACTCGGTACTCCGACCCCGGCTCCAGCGCCGGAGACCGACCGCCAGGTGCACTGCGCGCGCCACTTACGCCGACGATTATTAGTTTTACGACACGTCGACCTTTTGACCACATAGCGTCGCCAACCTCTCACCCCGATTGGGCGCCGGCGAGGAGTAACGGCAGGCGAGACCAGAACCCACGACCTTTCGATTGAGAGACGGGTAATTTCCCCCCGGACTACTCGACTCCGTACGACGGCGGCCGGTCCAGCCTTGTCGGTCCCTCGAACCCCGCCCTAGCGCCAGGGACCGACCGCCAGGAAGACCATATCACGGCAGGCGCGCACATGACGTCGGGGCACGCTGAGACACACCCGGCACAGGGGCGCGCCAAACGCGGAACACAAGTGTCTAAATTGGTGCACACCGACGATATGTCAAATATCCCCCCCCCCCCTCTCCCCGTACACGCCGCATACTGCTGTTTATTTGCACCTCGCGGGCCCGGCGTAATTTTAGCGCACCAATTCACACCCTCTTCACCGAATTTATGCTAACTTTGCCGTGACAGTCGCTAATGTTATCACGGGCTGCGCAGGCTGGCAGGAAATAGTTCGAGTGCTGATTTGACGCCGTACGTCATCGCCGGTCACCGACTGCACCCCGACATCGACACCTTCTCTCAGGGAGTTGAATCGCCAGTGTGTCAGGGTGACGTCGGCACGAGCTGCCGCCATCCTGCCGTCCATCCGGTGCTGGCTGACAGCCAGATGCTGCTTCGCCGTCGACTTCAGCACACCGAAAACATTCTCAATTGGATTCCGAAATTGTGAACATGCCGGCAGTCGACGGATCCGGTGCGCCGCAGGGAGCGCCACGTGATGTTGCATGTTCCGGTGTGACGACGCGTTGTCCAAGAGAAACGTTATCTCCTCGCCTTCTCCAATGTTTGCACTGATGGTTTGCAAAAAGTCAGTGAATATGTGCTTATCGATACCACCTTCGGCAGCTTGGTAGTAGATGATGCCGTCCGGATGGCGATCGCTGATGGTCGTGATGACAATGGCGTTATTGTCTCGCGATCCACAAACCGTGCAAACGGCTCTCACCAGTTACCGCTCGACCTCGAGAGCGCATCAGGTGGATGTCAAACCCACCTTCGTCAACATAAACGCGGTGTCGGGCGATTCCTCCCGTCATCATCCAGTTTGCAAACTCATAGCGACCATTCTTGATTCTTTCTGAGTTTTTCTCCGCCAGCTGAGGAACCACTTTTTCACCGTTGCGCAGCAGCCGGGAGGCACCCGGGGAATCGTGGAGTTGTCTACGCAGGACTTGTCAGGCCACGTTTCCCCGAGGATTATGTTGAGCTGCTTCAGTGTCAGCTGTGGATTTTCCTCGATGCATAGGACCAATAAATGGTGAGATTATTCGTCAACTTTTTGGGTTGTTCGTCTACCTCTTGGTCTCGTGTAAACGTCGTTTTCTGGACGTATTTAGCAATAATCGACTATGCGGTTCCTCGTTTTATTTCTAACTGTCTGGCTACTTTAACGTAATCACTACCAGACAGGTGAGCATTGATGATTGCCCTTCATGCCCTTCTGTTGGGTTCCTGTACCGCCGTTCGCACTTCCATCGCCACGTGGCATGACGACGTCTAGACTGCTGTGATCTCCTGACCTTGTGGTTGCGGCATGCTCTGCTTGAAATAAATTTTACTGGCTTTTGATTGGTTAAGTGCGTTACCATGCTAAGACGCGCCGCTTAGCAACTACCCGCTGGTCAATATCGCATTATGCATTGCATGTACAATTACATACATAAAACGTGACAAAAATTGCTCCATTATTGGGTAATGTGTACATATTTAATCAAATATGACAAAAATAAGTCTCATAGGGGAGTATTTTCCGCGTCGAACTTGCACTCTGCCGCAATGCATCGCACTATACTTAAATTATCCACACATGGCGAAATATCCACTGCAAATCTGAATTCGAATGCAGTACTGCTGAAATAGGTCGTACTATTTCCAAAATAAATGTTGCTGGGCTGAAGATGGAGCTGTTATTTGTAAATTTGGTGCGCTATGACGAACTGTCGAAAATGGATGGGCTTTGGCCCCCTTGGCCTCCGAGGCCTCCTTGGAGCTCGGAGGGGCCCAAGCAGGCCGTTGAACACGTTGTGTTTCAACATAGGTCGTGACGTAGCACACAACACTTCTTGCACTCTAGGGGGCTCCGTGCGACCGGTGAGGGCGCCAGGCCGACCTGAAGGATGAAAGCCGTCGAAGAGGATCCTAGCCGCCAAAGAAAACTTTGGGCCGTCGGAGGGGGCCGAATGCCAAAGAAAGAGTCCCTGACTTGATAGGGAGTGCCCAAGCTTTTGAAAGAGGGGACTCCGGGTCGTCGAAAGGGGTTCAGAGCCGATGTGAAGAGTCCCTGGGCTCATTGGGTGGGCCAAGCCGTACCAGGAGCCCCTGGTCTGACGAAGGGGTTCATGCTATTGAAATTGGACCTCCGGCCTGACAGAGAAGGTCCGGGGCCGCTAAAGAGGCCCTCTGAGCGGTCGGAGAGGATCCTAGGCTATCGGAGAGGGTCCAGAGCCAATATTAAGAGCCCCGGACCGACGGAGGAGGCCCAAGCCGTACAAGGGCCCCTGGTCTGACGGAGGGAGCCAGGCTGTTTAGGATCGGACAGAGAAGGCCCCCGAGCCGAACTTGCAGGACCCATGGGCAGGCTTTGGTACCTCACGCTAATGGAGGGGGGACCAGAGCTGACAAACGGGCATCAGGTCGACGAAGAGGTCCCCGAGCCAAGGTGACGACCCGAGCCGAATAAGAGGACTCCCGGAGCGACTCAAAGGGCGCCTGGGCCAATGGAGGAGCCCCTAGCTGTTACAGGTGTTCGCGAACTAACAGCGGGGTCCCGAGGCCTCTTGATGACAATTCCATATTTGCAGAGCGCTCCCCTGTTGCAAAATTGATACGCAATGAATGCTAGGAGAGGGGCTCTCGAGAGCCTCCCAAGCTCGGCGAGGGTTAAGAATCTGTTGATGGACTGCTGCTCTTCCGTGTATTCGTACACACGCACATTTGTGCTTGCGTACATTTACGGTTACGCTCCTTTCCATAAGGATATTTGCGCTAACGTACAGTTGAACGCACATTTGTTCATACGTACAATTGCCTTGACATGCGCCTGCGTCTATCTAAATTTATTCGTACATTTGCGTTGGATATGTTCAATTAAATACATCTGCATGCGTACATTTACACTTACATTCTTTTGCGACCATGTAAATTGATCTCATATACATATGACGAACTATACCAAACAAGGGGGCAGAGCCGGGTCCATCGCTTAATGCTCAATATTTGATTCGGAAGCATGAGACCAAAGAGACGAGGCCAACCGCAGGGAGAACCTCATCACAATTTTCGCTCAACAAAAGCACAACTACCTGGAACATTGTTAATACCACACCCTCTTAAAACATTCTGGGTAGTCGGTGACCTAACGTACGCTTGCTTATGTGTAGCTACTCTTACGCATATTGGTGCATGCGAACATGTGTACGTTAACATGTGTTTATGTATGCTCGTTTATATATATATATATATATATATATATATATATGCATGTACTTATACCGGGGACGTAGCCAAGGTGGGGCGGTCGCCCCTCCTTGGGCTCCCACAGGACCCGGGCTTCTATGGGATCGCCATGGCGGAGATGAAAGGCTAGCAACACTTTCGCTTAGGAACGTCTACGAGCCTCTACGAAGCTTACGAACCCTTGCGGCGTCAAACGGCCCTTAAGAATATCTACGGGCCCTTACGAATACTCGTGGGCTATTATACGAATACGTATAAGGCCATTACGAATAGCCTTAGTCTATGGGCCCTAACAAACGTCTACTCCCTATCGAACACTGAATCGACGTCCTACCTTCCTTCTTTAGCACCTGCTATCCGAAGCTTTCGACTATTTTTCCTACGTCGCGTGCACCAACCTAGTTGGATAATGGCGACATATAGGTAGGCCTACTTCGCCTACTAGGTAGGCGAAGTAGGCCTACCTACTTCGCCTAGGTACGTATTGATGATTTCCAAAAACCTAACTAAATAATAGCTTTAGCACGCATCTCAGCTTTTATAGTAATAGGGCGGAAACATCAAAATAGTGCATATGTAGTGCATTTAGTCCACGATAAATTACAACCATAAAATATCATACAACATAACATTCCACAATGCAAAATGGCCTAGCACACTGATTGAGATGAGTTGATGAAGACAAATGACAGGTCTGGCGCATTCGTGATATATCACAAGTAACAAAGGAAATAAAAGACCCCGCGACTTCTTGCAAAACGTTATTTTCGAACTTGGTAAAAAAAAAGGGTTAAGGTGATGAGAAGTGTTCTGCTTCAATGACTTGTGTTATGCGCCCTTGATGGGAATCGTGCTTTTTGTTGTTAGTTTTCTATAATTATCTTCACATTGATGGGAAACATTGAAATTCGAAAGCTAAGAATGCTCTCATGTCAATTCATCGATTTATGACTTCCAAGTAAATATGATTTGAAAGTGTATTTCCACCTGAAACAACCAATTTCAGAACACTACTCCAAAACCAGCGGTTTCTTGTAGATATTCGGTCAACAATTAGAACTAAGCCCTGCATCTTGGCATATCCCTCGATGCATTTCTCGGCTCGAAACCTGGTAAGCACTGGAATTTCTTATTCATCATGTAGGATCAGGTCCCGGATGAGTTTATGGGGTGCAGGAACATCTCTGGCCAGATAAACACCACAATCCAGGCAAATGGAACTATTGAAACATTGCAGTGTCTCGCACCTGAGTCAGGGCTGTCCATCATCATCACGAAACCAGAACTAATCCTCAGATGAATTATTTAGTCCAAAGAAGCAAGTTCCGTGCAACTGTGTATTTCGAACCAGCTCATTCCAAAAACCCAACAACGCACTACCCAACATATTACACTTTTGATTAGACGCTGCCGTGACACGGAAACTGTCTCAAAGTTGAGGTGGGGAGGGGGATTTTTAAATAGTTCATTCCATGTAACACCCATGGGCTCAATGCAACTCCTCCAGAGTTGGGGTGTGCGCGGGCCGCTGCCCCCCCCCCCCATTCCCACGCCATTGAAGGCCGCGTAGTGCAAAATATACTTGCAAGTTGACACCAAACAGGGTACAAATCTGGCTCAGATACCCATTATCTGTATTTCACGCCGCCAGACACTTGAAGTTCTTGAAGACTGCCTTCGCGATCACATTTACTCTCACTTGCCGATCTCCCGAGTCCCATCTTCAGCTCAGTAATTTGACCATACACATGAACTATGAGACCACGGAACGAGACATAGCTGACAAATGTAATTTGCATTACCTGAACAATCAGCGACGTATCTGTTCAACTGACCAAGTTACCCAATAAATATTTGGTATGCAATAAACATAATCCTTGACAACCACCAAGTGCATGGTGCACCCACAATGAAGCAGGAAACTGTGACACCGAAGTAGTGCAACATGTCGGCACCCGACGCCATCCAACCACATCCTTAGACGGCACTTTGGTTAAGAAGCGAACAGCTCACACAAAACACCAGGAGAAAGTTGTCCCGTCGTTGTCGTCGGGGCAGACACATGACTTTCTGAATCGGGCCAAGTTAACGGAACCTTTGCCACACGCGATTCAGGACAAGCTCTATTCACCACTTGGCCTCAGTTACGGTGACGGAGGTGCCTGCCTCCTGGAGCTGCCTGGTCAGGCTGTGAAGCTCCGTCACGCCCCCGGGCGACAGCGTCGGCGCCGTTGCTCCGGCCGTCGGCGAGCTCTTGTTGCGGTCGCGCGCACGCTCCTCAGCAGATCGCTGGCGCACCAGAGACGGGTTGGGGATGCTGCGGTGGACACTCTGACTGCGCGGTCGCTGCGGCAGCGGCAGCACCGGGAACACGGGCCGCGAGGACGCCGACGACGACAGGGTGGATAGTCCCGGCAGTGGCGGCAGGGAGCTGCTGTACGTCTCTATGTGGAGTGGGGACGACACAGATGGACTGCGAGGCTTGGCGGGAACGTTGGAGGGGTTGCTGCAGGCTGTAGTCTTGGTGACCACTGGGGCAGGCACCAGGAAAGGATTACTCGAGTTGAATTCTTGTTGGCTCGTAGTCAGAGGCGGAGCGAAGAGAAGCGGTGTTTCGCTGACAACATTCTTCTGGTCCTGGAGCAATACTTTTGTTTTTTGTTGACATCCCTTTTGTAAAAGAGAAAATGACCTTCTTTGTTTCAGTGACTCAACAATCGACATGATTTTGGCGCTGTTGTGGGAAGGTCTCTTTCTGGCTGGTGTACAAGTTGTTTTAGAACATTGAAGTTCATATGAATCCTTCAATGAACCCATATTTTCCATGAGCGAGGTACCGAAGATGGAAGAACCGATGTTCGATCCATTAGCTTTCGGTGGTTGGACATCGGTGACATTTGTACGTGACAGTGCCATGTTTGGTGCCGGCACCTCTTTTGGTCGCGACATCTGATTTTTCTTTGCAAGTGGTGATGAAGAAAGCACCGTGTTCGTGCCATGAGAAGCTGTTCTCGTCTTTTTGGGATTGTACTTGGTCTTGCTGATCATGTACACGGGGACAGTCTGTACAGAACAGTCGATTTTCGTACTCGGTATTTCTGTTCCCGTTGAATCTGTTGTGACTGTCCGTTTTGCCCGTTCAGTTTCTCCTTTCCCAACAGGTTGCTGCTTTGGAGACAACAAAGCAGTATCCTTGGCTGAAGACAATCTTTGGTCTGGGGATGCTTTTATTATACCTATGTCACTCTTAACGGTGAGGGGTTTCTGTTTCCTCTGACGACTGTCATACACTGAGTTGCTTTTCATCCGATCTTCACCCTGAGGGGTTTTATCAGTACACCTATTTTGTTGACTGTCACACACTGAGTTGCTCTTCATTCGATCTTCATCCTGAGGGGTATTGTCATTGTATGTCTTTTGTTGGCTGTTACACATTCGATCTTCATCCTGAGGGGTACTTTCATTACACCTGTAATGGATAGCTTCTGGCATTTTATCCTGACACATCTGTTTATGCCCATCTTGAATGTATCCGTCCGGTTCGTGGAAAGAGTGAGCAACTTCTCTGCCTTTCCTTGTTTTTTGACTGCACCAGTTGGGCGACACTTTGCTCTTCTTGGCGTTTTGCGTCGGGCTACAACTCGGCACACGGATTTTTTCTTTTCCACAAGCACGATGTTTTGAAGCAGTACCAACAGACGGCTTTGCTTTCCCGTCCCGGCCAAGACCGAGTGGGGCACACGTCACTTTGGGTTTACTAATTAGCTTCTGATCAGAGCCAACATTCATCATTTCGTGCCGTTTCTTGACATCTTGAGCATCAACGACAGTCTTGGGTTTGCATCTGTCACTTGACGCCACAATATGCGGCTTGTTTTCCGTGTTCTTTTTGGCTGATATCAAGGATAATTTCGGTTTGTTAGTAGCCTGGTCGTTGCGAACTGAGGCTGACGTATGTGGTTGGTCACTTGCTTCTCTTCCGCGTGCAGACACATCAGGTCGCGGCGTGCCGTGCGGTCGGCCGGACTGTGCTACAGGATCCAGTTTCCTCTTCGCTCCCTCATGTGTCGTAGCGGATGTTTCTTCTTTGTTCGATTGCTTCGCAGCGGTCTGAGCGGTACGAGATAACGGAGTGTTTGAAGCCTTTTCAGCCGGGACGGTCATGAGCAGGTCGTTGGAACATGGCAACCTTGCAGCCAAGCACAGTAGTTCATCGTCAGGTTCTTCCATTTCAGCCACAGAGCCCTGCCCGCAGTTTAGCTTCTTGACTTTCGTACGCGAGTTTGACACCGGGTCTAGTGTGCTCGCTGTCCGTTTGGAAAGAGGCGAGCAACGCTTCTTCAGCCGGAAAAGAACCTCCAGTGGTGAATCCTGAAATCGAAACGACCCCAGAGATTACTCTGGGCTTTGGCAGACCAGCCCATTTACACAACGCAACTAAATAAATGGTACTCAAACACCGGAACAACTGTACCACAAGTCAACTGAACAAATTTGAATGTGGTACGAGTAGTCTAGGGGTAAGTTGCCCGTCTCACAATCGGAAGGCTGTGGGTTCGAGTCTCACCTGTCGCTACTCTTCGCCCGCGGCCAATCGGCGTGAGAGATTGGCGACGCTACATGACTCAACGGTCGACGTGTCGTGAAACCAATAACCACCCAACAAATCTGAATGGCTCACCCTGCTCCACTTCCCAATGTAGGCAACGTCAAGCAGCCTGATGTCATTCGGTAGCACCGTGTCGCCGTGGATCAGCTCAATCTGCCGGCAACAGACCGCGTCATCGGCCATGGAGACAGTACCAGTGTGCATGTGTGCAGGATGCCGTGACGCGTGCGTCGTGATCGCAATACGAACTTCCAGCACAGCGTGTTTGAACATTTTTTACTTTGCTCTGACGTCATCACCCTCGCTTCGCCACATAAACTTCGTCCACGATTCTCTGTCAATGTCAGTGCCTATAATGGACGCAAATAACCATCGCCGTCTCGTGTGCCTCCGCACGCCACCGACGGCGGTCGCTGCGCAACTGCACGCCACAATCGGCGTCGCCTGCATCGTTGCACGCCATCCGCGGTGTCTACTGCGCCAATGCACGCCACAATCGGCGGCCGATCGTAGTTGTCAGGCTCCGGACTCGGCCAGTTTTATTACTGTAATCCGGAGTGAGGGATTTAGCTGTCAAGGGACGGCACTAGATAAGCATTTCCAGAAAGCAAGCATACTTAAAGCATTTCTGGGTTCAACATACGTCACCACCTTTAAAAATAGCTAAGGGCCAGTGTAAAAACTTGTTCTGATTAACGACCGACTCTCGGCTATCCTACATACCTTGGTATGCAACAGCTGACTGCCGCAAAGTGCCGTGCACATATTTAATGGCGACATTTTGTACTCACATGGAGTTGGCTCGATAATTGGTATTTTTGGTGTAAGAACTTGCTGAGCGCAGATAACGGTAGACCAGCAGGACAGCGCAGATACCGCACCGGAACCACTTCATTCGGACTGAAACGACGTACCAGCATTACATGTACAACGAAACGGTGAAGAGAAGCCGAAAAGCTTCCCTAACATTGGTTCATCTCAGCAGCCAAACTGCAATTCAAGATGTACCCGGAGAGCGCCATCCTCGACCTTCATAAACAAGGCTGCCTGTACGTGCATACATGGGCATTGGTCGGTACATTCAGGGGTAGCGCTGTACCCATTACCAGCAACCAACATTGAAAAAGTCGCAACAATATCTGATCAAGGTATGGACGCAAAATGTTCCTGTGGCTCACCATTCAGTGACGTACTGGACGCGCACACTGAGTAAATCCTCTGGCTCGTAATAATGAGTAGCATGTTCTGGCGTATCTCCTTTCGACTCCAGCGATCTGTCAGGATCTGTAAAAAGCACATCAGGCTATGTTGAGGATAAGCTCTGTCTATGTACATTCCGCCAGCAATTACGTTATACTTGCATGTTATCCCCGTGCTTCGCATACCTGATTTCACCGCACTTCTGTGCCCATCAGCATTGTCAGTGTATATCACGCATATTGTTCAAGAAATCACATCTTAATTTCACGAAATAGATCAATAGGCAACCAAGTGCATACTGTGCGTCATGATGCATTCGACACATGTTAGAACAAAATAAAAAAAAAAAAAAAAAAAAAAAAATATATATATATATATATATATATATATATATATATATATATATATATATATATATATATATATATATATATTGTTTCGGTGCAGTCAATGCTCCAGACTCACCGGCGTGCACTTTGTCTGTGTAGAACTGTCTCCTCCTCTGCATCTCGTTGCGGTGCAACCCCGGCACTGTTTTGTACACTACACTCTGCAGCGTGGTGTCCGACCTGTAAGCATAACCCAGGTCAAGTGTTTATGCATATGCGTGTACACTACACTCTGCAACGTGGTATCCGGCCTGTAAGCATAGCCCAGGTCAGGTCATGTAATAGCCAACGGTAAACTGGTCGCAAACAGTGGCCAGATGAGCATTAGAACACATTACGGACAATGCAGATACGAGAACAGGGCATAGTCGGTGCACATCGCAATCAATGACGCCATTGGAGGTGGGCAAGGGAGTAAGTTACGTCACGGACAGTAGGTTGAGGGACAATTGCTTCATGGACTGGACATTCAGTAATATCACGCAAAAGCATGTAGGTAAATAGAGCCACCCGCCAGAAAAGAAGCAGAGTGAGCATTGATTTGTGAAGGCGAGGATCACATGCTACGCGTAACACACCTGATCCTTGTTCGATCTTAGCACGATTTAGCACAATTAAGCATGCTCTGAACCTCATCCTTTAGGTATCCTGGATCGGACACGACTCGCCGCCAGGAGTGCTAACATCAGGGAAGATGAATACGTATACGAAATAGAACAGTGGAGTCACATGAACACAATTGACCTGAACCGCTACTTCTCCGCTATATGTTGTGTTCCCGCTGGCGACACCCTTACCGACCACGGCAGCCATGGCGGCTCCACGTGCGCCGCCGCTCACCTGAGGCTGACCGCGATATTGGCCGAGCCGACCAGCGCGCCGCACCCATCCGTGGGGCAGCGGCGCGAGATCTGCAGGCGGCGCAGCAAACACGCCCGGCAAACTGAAACACGGCCACTCACTCAACTGCACATCGTCCACTGTG
>JAOTOM010004252.1:17500-45000 GCA_034440615.1 Ashinkailepas kermadecensis
GCTTGTCAAAAATGTTTGGGGGTGCAAATACTTAGAGAGTGAATACCGGAGAGTGAAGAAGTGTTTTTTCCGTCTCCATAAGCCGTACAATTGTTCCAAAAGTCCATAATTTTAGACGCCTTTCAGCTTCAGGAATATGTAGCACAATCATATCCTTAATCTAAAAGCAAAGAAGAGAGATCATTACAGTTGTGCTACTCATAAACGATTCGGTAGTCAGTTACATATGTATGTCCTCTAGATCAGTCAGTGATGAGGTATATTTAGAAGGAGGGAAGAAAGGGAAGACAACCAAGGGCTGTGTTCAATGGGCGGCCAGATAAACATTGTTTACCCATGCGTGGAACCATTGTCATGCTTATCAGATATTTTTGTAATGAATATGACCTCAAATATACCTACCCCAAACATACAAATTCCTGGATCAAATGTTCCCTTCCTACAGCCTGACACAATATGGTTTCCCAAAAAGTAATATACCGATAAAAAAACGTTGTTGCGCCTTGCTTTCCTCACTGACTAAAAAACGAACCAGGTCAGCGGTTTTGTTCTATGTTTAATGCACAGTACCAACGGAGGTCGTAATTTCGGAATGCATCTTGTTGCATACTAGAACTTATAGTGAATGGAACTAAAACAATGATATTAAATGCGCAAAAGCACCCGCTCGACTTTCTTGTGAACTATGCCATCTTATACAGAATGTTGTACACATAAAGTGACGGTTTTGCCAATCCGGAATTTGTCATAGCGTGACCTACGGTCAGGTCACGAGGTCAGAAGCTGGGCAGCTTACAATGTTTCAGTATTATATCAGTTTTGCCATTACCAGCCTTTAGAGTGGAAGTTTTTAGATCTCAAGGGCCCTTCCCACACAAGCTGCAAGATGCGTTGACATTTTTTTCCACGTTTACATCCTTGCCAATCAGGGCGGTCGCCTGGAGGGCACCATCGTAATCGCCAAGGGTCCGGGTGTCCTTCACCCCTTGGAAATGCGACTGCTTTTTAATAGCCACGGCCCCTCCATGAACCCCTTTACGTAGCACCGGGACCCCTCCGCTTCGGTCCTAATTGTCTCCGTAGCTCGGGGGGGGGGGGGGCTCTTTATTGGCCCGAGGCCCGCTGTCAGCTCGACCTGGGCTCCCTCAGTCGGCTCAGGACACTCCGTCCGGCCGGAGTCCCCTTTTTCAAATGC
Organism: Ashinkailepas kermadecensis; assembly: GCA_034440615.1. Taxonomy (NCBI): domain Eukaryota; kingdom Metazoa; phylum Arthropoda; class Thecostraca; family Neolepadidae; genus Ashinkailepas; species Ashinkailepas kermadecensis. The sequence goes on from JAOTOM010004252.1 coordinate 18,696, forward strand.
TTTGGCCTTCTATATCAAGCAAGTTGATATCTAGCAAGCAAGCAAGTCTATATCTATATCTGTTTGGTTTCGGTCCCCTCGATCGGCCCAGGCGACTTCATGCCGGGTCTGGGCCCTCCCACGGTCCGGGGTCTTTCCGCGGCTAGGGATCCTCTCCGTTGGCACAGTAGCCCTCCTTAGTGATCCAGGGCCTCCTCTGTCAGGTCGGAAGCTCTCTTTCAATTCAACAGCTTGGGGCCCCTCCACCAGGCCAGGGGCCTTGCACGGCTTGGACCAAATCCGTCATCCACAGGGCCCTTTCTGACGGCCCAATGTCCTCTCCGGCAGCCAGGGCCCCCTTCCGTCGCCTCAGGTGTCCTCTTAGACGGCATCTTCTGGCAAGCCGCAGGCCCCTTTTCGAAAGATTGGGCCCTCTCCATCAGGGCATGGACCCTTTCTTCGGCTTGGGCCCTGCCGTCCGCTCAGGGCCCTTCATATTGGCTCGGGTGGCTTTCGGGCAGCCCGGGGGCTCTTTGACGATCCGAGACCCCTTCCGTCGATCTAGAAGCCATTAACGTTAGCCCAGAAAATGGCCCTCAACATCTTCCGGAGGGCACTCCGTTGATTCGTGGTCTTCTTCATCGGCCCGGATCCTTTCCGTCATCCCGGGGCCCGTTTCGTCGGTCCAGGGGCCCTTCACGTCGGCCCAGGGACCATTGCGGGCCCCTCAAGGCGGTATCCTGGAGGACCCCCTCCGACCATCCAGGGGGGGGGCGGCGGCTGCTCCCTTTGTCCCCTTGGCTACGCCACTGCGGCAAGATAAACGTTGTTTACTCATACTTGGGTGCAATTCCATTTCCAACTATCATTTTGGCAGTGAAAACAAACCCAAATATGTGCAAACGATGCAAAATCTTAAAGCAAATTGCCCCTGCTTTGAGCCTAATACACTGAAGTTTCATATCAATCAATTTAAATTAGTGAACAATTTTGTTGCATCTTGTTTACCTGGCTGACCAGAAAAACGCACAACTAGATTGTTAGTTTTCTTCCAGATTTAATACATTGAGGAAACGGAGGATGCGAATCTGGAATGCAACTTGTTGCATACTGGAATTTAGGGTGATTTTAATGAACAGTGAAAATTAGCAATGAAGAAAAGCCTTCCAATTAATTTTTCGCCCGTTTTTCGGGTAGTATACACATGCCTCCGCCGCTGCTGGAAGAATGTGCCCACTCGATCCGGGAAAGACTCCTCCCTAATCGGTAAGCGGCGCCCCGTCCGGAAGCCCCAGCTGCATCCCTTTCGAACTTCTCAGCAGAAAGCCTCACTCCAGAAGGCTCAAATGCGCTCGCCGGCCGAAATTATCGGAGACAGGCGCAATTTTGAGATAAATCGGCTCCCTTGGAAATGTCCCAATGCACCCCGTCTATTTTTTCCAGATCAGTGGCGCTCTCTGGACAGTGGCCCTTTGCACACGACCCCTTGGATCCACCAGTAAGCCCAACCACAGGCGCACCGGAGGGGGGGCAGGGGGCCCGGGCCCCCCCCCATGAGACCAAAGTGCCCTTTTGGCCAAAAGTGCCCTTTTGACCGAAAAGTGCCCTCTTGGCCGGAATGTCCCAAATTTAGCCCAAAAATCACCTGCCTTATGTGCCCCGCCTGTGCCAAAGGTGCCCTTTGGGCCCAAAACTGTCCTTTTGGCCTAAAAATGACATTCCCCTGTGCCCTTTCCTGTCCTATGCCTGTCCCAATTAGGTGCCCTTTTGATCTAAAAGTGCCCTGTGCCCTGCCCTGTGCCTTGTGCTGTACCGTGAACTCTGCCCTGCCCTGTGTCCTGCCCTGCCCTGTGCCCTGCCCTGAGTCCTGCCCTGCCCTGTGCCCTGCTCTGTGCCCTACCCTGTGCCCTGTCCTGTGCCTATAGGCGCACCGGTGTGTGGTGCCCAGGGGGCCCGGCTTCCTCTCCCTAGGTCGAGATCGAGAAGTGTCCCTCGGCAGAAAGTGCCCTTTTGGGTTTGGGCGCAAAAGTGCCCATCGGCCTTGGCCTAAACGATCGAACGATACATACCTACCCCGCCTACCCCTAGGTTCGGCGTAAAAAATGTATCAGCCTCCCAAAAAATCCTTGCTTAAATCTCACTTTTCAGTGTTCCATCAGTGAACAGCTGGACTTTCTTGCGCGTTTGCCCTGGGTACATCTGGCCGAACATGGGTTTCTTATTAAAAATTGTATTCAGTCAATTTACGCGCCAAAATTGTAGCGGCCTGAAGCTCCATTCAAGGCTGAGGCGGGCACAAGCACGATGTTAAGCACGATGGCATACATTTGCACTTTATGTTTATAGGTACCTACACCACCCTGAAACTATAAATCACTGGGCTGTTATGTCTCAAGCTCATGTACCTTCTTCAGTCTGCGCATGCATAACCCTCCTCAGGTGTCTGGATAGCAGTAGCTCAGGCCCTTAGAAAAAAGTACCTACCTGCGTACCTGTAGCTATCTACCTGAACCTATTATGAAACAGCCTTGGTTCGAGATAGCACTTTTAAAGGCTGTGAATGCTCCAGAGCCTAGTTTCCCACCTACCTCTATTCTGGTTACCTTTCAGTAGAAGGACAGATTAACTGCAGGCTACAATAAGTAGGGAGGTACCTACCTAGTTGCACTGATATCAAGGACTTGGTGCTGGGGAGGGGCAATCAGGGCAACTGTCCCTTAAGTGAAGCCTCTGTGGGCCCTTTTGAGGTTCCATGATTCATAATCGGGCACCCCCGGTTACCTGCAACAAATGCAGCGAATTGTGACGGAGGGATTGTGACGGAGGAATTGTGAGCAGGCTGCATGTTTTTGGAAATATTATTGTAAATAGAAGGGTTCGGTGCTATAACATATAACGTGTCCCATGGAAAATTCACGCCCCCCCCGGTCAGCAAACCTTCCAGTGTGCCCCGGGCCGCAAAGTGCCCTTTTGGAGCCGGTCAAGTGCCCTTTTGGAGCCCTTTTCGGTCCGGGGCCCCCCCCCCATGGAAAAATCCTGCGTGCGCGCCTGAGCCCAACCCTTCAGGGGTGTGACTTTGTGTACGCCCAGGAGGGCTACTTGGTCCTCTCAATCACTGGTTTTCCTCCAACCAGACCGAAGCTTAACCGTTGGGCCTACATGGGCGTACACTAGATATAAATGGCTTCTCGAGGTAACTTTGGCCATCAAAAAGGTCATCCCCCACCTGCCCACAATCAACTCCACACAATGACACCCATGCATCCCTGTAAAGTGCTTCAGTACTTGTCTATACGAAACGGTGTCATATACTGCTTGGAACCATCCACTTCCACCTCCCCTATGGCTTTTACTTCTCTATTTCTTCAATGACTTTCAGCGCCTCCGAGCCTCTGGAGGGTTTCCTCCGAGGAGGCAACCCTCCAGACGAGTGCCCCCATGACAAGTCCTGGATTCGCCCCTGCTTGGCGCGGATACTTATCCGGGATAAGACGTTGATACAATGCTCACTTTATCGCCGTATGTTGGTGAATATAACTGGGAAAACAACTACACGCTGCCGGAAAGTTTATCACAGCCAACGCGCAAGACCAGGGATTGACATCAAGGGCGTTTCTTCTCCCTCATGGCTGATATTTCTCCTTGTTTTCCAGTGAGGGATGCCTGGCAGCACAGTTCCCTCCGCCCCCCCCCCCTCTTCCTCACCACCTTCGCCATTGGCTTCGCTCTCACCCGAAAAACTGGATGCAAATATGGTACAGCTTCTCATTATGCTACCATAGTAAGTGCATACCTTCTACTCGCTTAGCACGTACATACATTCTGCTCCCGTAGCAAGTGCATACCTTCTACTCCCGCAGTAAGTGTATACCTTCTACACCATTAGCACGTCAATACATTCTGCTCCCGTAGTAAGTGCATACCTTCTACTCCCTTGGCACGTGCATACCTTCTACTCCCTTGGCACGTGCATACATTCTACTCCCGAAGCACGAGCATACATCCTGCTTCCTTAGCACGTGCATACATTCTGCTCCTGTGGCACGTACATACATGCGTTGTCATGAGTTACACGTATGAACGTGGCGGTATGTTTCTCTACAACGGGCGGTATCATATGGTAAACATATTTTTTATACCGAATCATCACATCATGGCCGGATATCCCGGGTGGGTCTGCGGGTTCGGACCCCTCTGATTTAATATCCTGCTAATGTTGTCATTTCCCGTATTCAATCTCAAACATTCATTATTTCAATCCTGAAAATAAGGGCCTTTGAACCCCTGGCTTGGCGAGAGATATCCAGCCCTGCATCGCATGGATACTGGCCTGGATGGAACGCACTACCTGAAGCCTGGCTTATCCCCTGAAACATTCCAGCCGCCTAACGTCTGGCACGATCGTTGACTGACTTCGCAGCCCGTGCAAAATCCACTCAACACTGTCCACTTCCAAGCCATTGAACCAGGAATCTGCTAACTCTGACGCGGTGCATGCGAGATCTTCCCGGGCGCTTGGCCACCTCGATAAAGCCGTCCGCCATCTTGTCGCCGCCGGTTGCTGATAAAACGCATGCCTAGAGAAAGCAGATTACAGCAAAATACGCGTCAGACAGCTCAAACAAAGACCATCAGAACATACCTTGTATGTTGCGCTAGGTGCTGGTAGCCAGTATTCAGCGGAAGTGTTTCGTTTCACTGGTATATCTTGAATTTTCCTGGGAGCACGCGACCGCCGGCCTCCCGCCGCACACACACTGCGCCAGCGCCGCCGCCACGCCGGTCACGTGACCAGAAGTCCCGGATGTGGAGCGGGGCCAGGGGGCGGGCGCGCGCAGCTGGTAACCACTGGCGAGCCCCGCTTCAAATGGCCTTAGTCCCAATTGAAAAGAAGAGGACGATCTAAATCGGTTAAGTTTGATGTTGGAAATGTCCAGGTTATGCTGGGCGGAGAATACATTCATAAAATCATAGAAGTCCTCTGGTGACGGCTTCGCCATACAGTTTCAAAGCGCTGAGAATGCCTACACGCCAGCCATCGCTGCAGATACGACTTCGTGTACTTCTACACCTCTCTTGCTACTTGAGTACCTTTCGTTTTAACGTAGCAGTGGGTACTCTGACCATGGACACCTCCAAATTTGAAGAGTTTGAAGTCTCTCCCATTATTCACCCCTGGCCATTTATTAACGACCCACCTATGCCCACATTATCTTTACCAGAACATGCTTCCAGAGGAGTAACTTTTCTTAATGATTGGGGGTGTTGGATGGGACACAACAGGATACGATAGGCTATCACCTCTTCAGTACACGGATAAAGAAGTACCTCAAAGAGCCAGACGACGCCTAGTAAAAGCGTCATGACTGTAAGTACTAGAAGTCACATGATTAACTAAAGTCTGCTATTTTGTGATAATTGCTGGGGGCGGTTTTCAAGGGTCGGCAAGGTAAACATGGCTTACCCATGCGTGGAAGCAGTATCATGTTTAACAAACATTATCGGAGTGAAAATGAATTTAAATAGACCCTTAATAAAGAAATTCTTCGATCAAATGTTCTCTTTTAGCCTGACCCACTACATTCCGATAAAATGAATCCAAACTGAATAAAAACCATGATGCAGCTTGTTTACCTCGCTGACGAGAAAAAATACACCTAGGTTGTCAGATTTCTTCCAAGTTTTACGCCGGAGTCAGGTGGGCGGTGACGATGGCCAATGCAGTAGCCAATGGACATGGCCCCCACACAAAATATCCTAGCGAGCCCCTGCGAGCTTCATCGGGGTTCTCCAGATAGGATAACGGTGATACTTCCGCACACTATGTTACATTAATGTGAGGTGCCAAACTGGATAGTCTTTACTCAGAATATTGGTTTGTTGAGGTACCCCTGAACCCATTGGTTGAGGGGTAAAGCCTATTGGAGCCTATGTTCAAGCGGAACTACTCATACTGTGTTCTTTACCTTTTTGTACCTACTCCGCGCCGCCTCCGCTAATTGATACTTGCTGGCGGCATCATGTCAAGCATCAAGGCTTTCAACAAGTGACATACTACAGTGAATCGCATTCATAGGGTCACACTGATAACTGGAGCCGAAAATGACTCTAAAATTCGGAACAAAGGACAGCTTCTAATATTTGTGGTTCAATATTCGGCTATTCAACAATTCATTTCTCACCTGACGGTGTCAAAATAAGCATCACTGCACGGAGACAAATATTCGAAGATACATCATCTCATCTTCAAGTCATTCAACTCTAATATGGAAATTTTAACTCTATTTTGTGGTGTCAGTAGCCAGCTTCTAGAGTAAATTTATTCCAAATAGCGTCATCCAGTGGGAGCGTCAGTTGTCTTTCCCGGAAAGTACCGTAGTTATTCTAGTAAGTCGCGGATTTGTTGCTAGTGCTATTTCCGCTCCTCCTATTGGTTCGATTCAAAACCTTCTGACTGACAGTCGCGATTGGCCCAGAGCCAGGTTTGAAAATGGTCATTTTGGTGGCATCACAGTGAGATCAGAACTTAGGTTAAGTTAAGTTAAGTTGGTAGACAAAGCCATGTATGAGGTTAAGTTACGGTAGGTTAAGTTGGTACTTAGGTACAGGTGGTTGTGGCCGTTACGTCAACTAGGCATTACTTCGAATACAGGCCAAGAGTGGAGTGGCGACCGGGATGAGATCTGGAAGGGATTTGATGCGAATCATCACTCCCTGCCTCCGGCGTGCGTTGCTTGGTGAAATTGCCGGACCAAGAAGGGCTACCCACCCAGGCAGGGGAGACCAGGGTCAGTTGGAACATCTTTTTTATTGGCGATAACCGCCGAATGGTTCAATGAGCCATTATGATTCAAATATCACATCCATATTTATGGTTTTATCTATTAATCTACGTATCAATTTATTTGTAGTTCCTTTCATTAGCCATATAAATGTGGCGCTGAAAAGTCCCTTTCGCTGTTACAATTGTCCCCGTATCTGGATCAATTGCAACACCATCATGAGGAAATTGTAACAGCATATATGAGTGGTCAAAATATTCAAAACCCAAATCAACATTAGGAAGTGCGCTACGCAGAAACGGAGATAGACGCTTGATGTGTGCTTGTAGGTTATATATGGGTTATAGACACTGGCGGATCTAGCCCACCGGTTTGGGGGGGGGGGCAACTTTCGGTTTTCGGCGTCAGCCCCTCCCCTCCCCCTCCCCCAGTGGCGTACGTAGGAATTGCGTCAGAGGAGGGGTCGAACGGATTTGGAGGATGCCTATTCTCCCACTATTTTTGGTCAATAGCACCGGATTTCGACCACTATTTGGCAAAGGGGCATTGAAACAAAAATTACAAAAAATTTAAATAAAATACAAATTGACAACATAATTGCCTGTGTAGGGGCCCCAGCCTACCTCCACCGTTTCTATGTTACCGGATTTTTGTTCTTATTTACCAAAACGTTAACGTTCACGTTCAACGTCTTGTACCACGTCAACGTTCGTGCACGTATACACACTGGCGGATCCGATTTTGTCAACTCTTGCTGTAAGCAGAACTTGAGCAGCATGGAACCTTCGATGTGTGTCAGAATCTGGATCCGCCAGTGTACCTCCTCTTGCTATTATTCTTGAAAAAATCAGTCAATGTAGCCTGTCTCTTCATCATAGCAACCCCAACACCAACATACGAAACATGCTGCTCAACTGGGCTCAACTGGTCACTCGCACAAAACATCTTCTTCAAATTCCGCTTTCGAAATCTGGCTCACTGGGTCCGCTTTCCCGTTATTGGCTAAACAAACTTCATGAACCTATCTGACGAAGGAATAAGGAAACTGCTGATTTCGTCATCTCTTGCTGTAAGCAGAACTTCAACAGCATAGAACCCTGGATGTGTCAGAATCTACTATCCTACCATATTGTGCTTCCAAACAATTAGAGCAAAATACCCTTAAAATTGGAGATTATTTCACCCGGAACGCTATTTTTTAATCTCAGCAAAGGTTACTGCATTTTAATTCAGTTTACTTTTGTTGGTTTGGGGGGGGGGGGCAGAGGACACTATGCCCCCCCCCCTTTGAAGCGCTTGGGGGGGGCATGGCCGGAATGCCCCCCCCCCTGGATCCGCCAGTGGTTATAGAACATCGAATAACTCCATGCTTTCTCTGTTTGTCATTATAACAAACTGCGAATTAATGAATCCACTGTTAATATTTCTCCAGTAAAACAAACCAAGATATGTATTAAACATATTAAGCATCAAACACAAGCCACCACTTCCACCCATAGTCCTAAACACGACTTAGATGGACCGTTAATTTATTCCTGCTTAGGTGCAACCGCTCAAATACAGAGTTATGCGATTTATTTTAGTGCCGAACGCAAGAACAGCACAGTGAATTTCCTTTCATATCTGAAAGGAAATTTGCCACACAGCATGGGTAATGGACCAACAGCTGAGACAAGCATGTTTCACATATAAAGCAAAATATTTTTGCTGCATAGTGCAAACATGTTTCAAATATGTGCTAAATGACTAGTGCAGTGCAACATTCTTCACGTGAAGGCACTTCTATGCACAGTAAATGGTATGCATGTGTGGCATATGTATGGCTTAAAAGCAGCCTACACATAATGCCTCTCCCAACTGATGCCGACTGTAGGATGCTTTCCTCTTTCCTTTGTGGAGAGTTTGACACCCTACACCATACTTCTCCCAGCTATTCCTACTGTTGGATGTCTCTTGATGCAGGGTTTTAACCTGCTCAGTAGGCTATTCTTGGCATCTCACCACTCCTGCCACTCTTCAAATGTGTCGGTATTTAGAAACCGTCCCCTTCAATTATTTTAAATTGTTCCCAACTATTATTTTAAATGGCACTAGATCACTGGAAGTATGTAGTTGCATTTGCAGCAATTCCACTTTTTTAATTACCACCTATACCAATGTGCCTGGAGAATCACATCCCACATGGAGGTTAACATGGCTGTTCATTTGCTGAGATCATACAGCCCCTCTGCAACTGCTTCTGTCAGATAAGAGAAGCTTTTTGGAGGTGAAGGTGAGTGAAATGTTACAAGCAATCTTAGTGATTCCATTAAAATCAAGAAGATTTTGTTGGCAATGAACATACTGGAGCACAGTAAGTATGACACACAGTCGTAATAACAATCAGGACACATTGTGATCAGGCAGATACTTTGTTCATTATTTCCATAAATAGGCACACAACAGGATCAACAAGACATGCCATGATGTCATGCATTAGTGTGCATCTGTATCAATAATATTTCATAACTGGCTGCAAGACATATTAAAGTTTGTGTGTGCTTGCTTTTGTCTTGTGGTGCTAACAGAAGTGGAAATTGCCCCATAATAACTTACCACATCAGGGTATCAGTATCTGCATCAGCTGCAGGCTCAGCTTCAGAAGTCTGTAGAGTGGGACTTGGCCTATCACCAACCACATTGCCAACAGCCAACCACCTGCTTCTGCTCCCTATGAGTATGGCGAAGACACCTCTCTGAAGCAGCTGTTCTCTCCTCCCTGTTGCAGAGATGAAGGAAGAGTTACAGATGGATTCAATAAGTTATGTTTATGTTGCATGACCACATTGTAAGCTCCTTCACAACCAATGGTGGCAATTTTGATATAGCCAGGTTTCCAGGTTGTGATTGTATGACTATAGCACTGACACAAATGATATGAAAACCATTCCAAGAGTGCCTACACCCTATTTACAGCAAATAAAAAGTGGCATTCACCCAATATTTCAATGCATGATGCCACTGTCACACCAAAAACCACCTCAGTGGCTCAGCTGGTTAGAGTGCTGACCTGCACTGGTCTCCCCTGTCCCGGAAGACAGGGTTCGAGTCGCTTCACACGCGTTAATTTAGCCCCAGGCTGAGAGGGTCAGTTGGAAACTGGCCCGATAGGGCCATGGATGAGCTACCAGGACGGCAGTGTTAGTGCATTGACAGCATGTTAAACTCTTGGTTAAAATTCTGCCATTGAACTGGAATTCATGGACTGGGTGGTGGGGAAAGGGTTCATGCAATAAGCCCTGCTGAGCAATAGGAGCCTGGTTCATAAAGCTACTCCAGCAAGAATGCAGACTAAATTTATTTAAACAAATTTAAAATAACAGATGGGCAATGGGATAAAAATATAAATATATGGTATTATTCTGCATTAATGTATTCACAAGGCAAGCATTACGCATATTTTTCCTCCATAAAGCAGATGGGCTAAGCTAGCTTAGGTCATTTTTAGTTGCCAAATTTTGAAGAAAGAAAATTATGCTTAAAATTTCACCTTTCGGTGGGGAGGATAAATTTTTCTAACATTGTTTTGCCAGGGCTAGGTTACATTTTTTAAACACATTTTTTGTGATGCCATACAACCAAACTTAAAGCCTCATTTTGCTGCTATTTTGCTCTGAAACTAAAAGGGTACTAATTGTACTTTAAGGCATTCACAAGACAAGTTGTACACACATTTTACCTTTTTGAAGCAAACAAATGGATTTGGCTAGGTTAGGTTAGGTTCTGTTAGGTTTCAAACTTGGAAAAAAATGCAATCTTAATAAATACAACTTTTTTCCCCCATAAAACAGGTTAGCTTGGTGAGCATAGGATAGGTTATGGTTTTTTAAGTGCCAAAATTTTAAGGAAAAAAATGGCATGGCATTTTTCATTCAATATAAAAATGACACGGTTGGCTACGTAATGCTACATTTTAATTTGTTTTTTTTCCCGAAAATTATCTTGCATGCCATGTTGCCCAACTCATTTTTCATATTACTTTGCCTGCCAACTGAAAAACAAGCATTTGCAGAGGAAATCAGTGTCCATATCAGCATAAGCATGTTCATAAATGTTGCATTGGACATATGTGTCCTCAAAACTTCAAAAATTACATTAAAGAATAAATTTACTGGAAATATGAGTTGGCATGTAAAGTCTTCTAGCAATCCATCTCATTGCAGTCAGTTTGCAACATGCAAGTTCACATCTACAGTCTGGCAGACTCTCTCATCACTTTGAGCCATCACCAAAATGACCTCAACACAACTGACTTAACTTGCTGATCAACCAACTGGATTTAAAAAAATCAAAGTTCTTGCGGTGGTGGCTTTATGAACCAGGGTAGAATTGCTAGCAGAGCTTGTTGCATGAATCATGGCCCCACCACCAGATCCATGAATTCCAGTTCAACAGCAGAATTTTGACAGCAAGTTTAATGTGTCATCAATGCACCCACACAGCCGCCTGGTAGCCCATCCCCGGCCTTATCAGGCTAGCTGGCGACTGACCCCCCTAGCTGGGGCTAAATGGGAGCATGTGAAGTGAACCAAACCCTGTGTTGTCAGGATAGGGGAGACCAGTGCAGGGCAGCACCCTAACCAACAGAGCTACCAGGGCAGCATTCGGTTGCTTATATTTTCTACATACAAGAATGAAACTAATTATTTCTGAACAAAAGCAGTGTTGATTGACCTAGTTTGGAAAAAAATGATCTAGGCTGAACAAACCTATCCTGCCCACCCACACCAGGCACCTGTCCCTGCACCAATTTCCACACCAGCCACACCACGCTGACAAGATCTTGTCAAAAGTCAAAAGTGTCATGCTGATGCTTTGCAGTCTTGCAATTAACTATGGAATCCCCATAAAACCTACCTGCATAACCTCAGTCTGCATACCAAGGTATGGAGAGAAAATACAGGCAGTGAATTGCTGGGTATAAATATTGAATAAATAACTAAATATTCGTATTTAACATTTATTTATTCATATTTATTATAATAATATGGAATTCGAATTACCCACTTGACATTTTGAGCATTGGTACAAATAGCCTGGGCCCTGTTGCCAGAGCAAGTCACAGAACTTGAATTGCTTAAAATTAACAGATGACTACCTACCTTGATGGAATATTCACATACGGAACAGCATTCTTGTGCAGGAAAAGCTTGGCCTTAAAGCCCATGGACAGTTTCAGTAGGCATGATGGATCATAAGGTGGTTTTACAGTGGATTTTTGCTCGCAGGTCGCATGGGCTCAGGACCAAGATAGAGCGAGGAGACCCGACATAATTATTCACATAAATTAGAAGTGATCACGGATTCTAATTCCCACAGCAGTTTCAATAACGAAATAGTTTTTACTATCGGCGCTGCTGAAATAAGTAGAATAAGACCTAAGATCATCAGTACAAGACGCTTTCTGATTTTTGTCGAGACTACACTCAGCTCTACGGAATCTGGCAGCTGACGTATGACTGCCAGACGACAAATTGGCGCTATGGTTAAAGTACCAAAGGCTACATTAATAAGTCAATTTTCTGGGCAACGGTAGATAAAATGAAAAAGTATACTTCAATCAATACCAACCAAGTTTATACATTCATACCTGATACTCCCGACATGCTCAAACCCCACAAATAATAAACATTCACAACAAATCTCATGAGTAGGACGCTTGTGTAACGACTGATTCGCATATTGCTGTATGGGTTTCAGAATATAAAATGGTTGATTAAATGCTGTATGACATAATTTTTTCGAGCATATCTGGAATGTTTTAGTTGAAGCCGAAAATCGCTTGGGAGGATCTAAAGCGACTAGACGGGAGAGCAAATTGCAGCTGTAAAATCGCCTATGGTCACCTTCCTCAATGGTTCGAACACATGCGAACCGTCTTCATGTTCATCCGGTCCTTTCTCGCACACAGGTTCACCCACTCCGCTCTCCTTTTTGCATCTTTCGGAAAACTAAAATACGAGATGCCAGGATTGTTCCTGAAAGATGAAGTACACGTAGCCACGGAGCAGTATCTCATTACTTCGAGCACCTAGCCAAAAACCAGAAAAGCCTATAATATATCGCACGCAGCCGCAACGCCACCAGAGATATAAGGCCTGTGAAAGGACGCTTGTATTCTGGCGCAGTAAATGCGCTGGAAATGTCTAACGAATGACGTCACAAATTAAAGTGGCCCTATGGCCGCTGAAGGGACGGTGCCCCCTGGGAGATACGATTCCCTCTACTGATGACACGAGGCTCCTTGCTTCGTTCCTAAGAGAAGAGGTGAGAAACAAGACTCAGACCCTCAAAGACATACTAGAAGTCAGGACGGAGACACAAGAGAACCCCAGGCAATCTGTAAAGCAAGCGTACGACGTCCTTGCGACGGCAACAACTGTTGATATATTAATATTCAACAAGAGGCGAGGGGGGAACCGGCCAAGGTCACTGTAGCAGAGTATACGTGTCGCGCGGGAAGCCAGCAGAACGAACTGATACTGCAGTCGATGTCGACCTTTGAAAGGAAGTTAGCAGACAAGATGACGCTCATCAAAACAACTGGCAAAAGGGGCCGAAGTGTCCCAGTGATCATCACACCAAGCTCAAAACTAGCAATAGATACTCTGCTCGTGGCGAGGGCTCGCTTGGTTTTTAATCCAGAAGGGCGGCTGCTCGTGAAAAGTCGCGGCAATGCCGTAAGTCACTAGCATGCTCTTAAAAAGGCGTGTAAGAACGCCGGAGTGAAAGACGCCGCAATCATAACAAGCACTAATATGCGGAAGTACGTGGCGACGGTGTCCCAAGTACTAAACCTAAAAGAGAACGAAATGGACTTCCTCGCCAACCACCTGGGCCACGATATCATGGTCCACAGAAATTGCTACAGGCTTCAAGAGTCGACAATAGAGCTCTGCAAGGTGACGAAGCTCCTCCTCTCGATAGAAGGAGAGCAACTCCCCGGCAACCTGGACGATTTACATCCTGAAACAGGTGGGTAAATGGCTAGATTACTTGTATGTGAGAGGCGCAGCCAAGGGGGCCCACTCCCTTTAGCAACCAAAAATACACTAGACCAAACAGGAAATTCTGAGATCTTCACCACGCAACACAGAAAAATTTCGGCCAGCCGAAAGCGTCCTCTATTTCATGTTTTGTTTTGTTTTGTTTTGTTTTGTTTTTTTGCTTGTGTTTTTGGGGGGGGGGGGGGGGACGGGGCTGCGGCTTCCGTTAAAAATATTGGCTGCGCTATTGATCTGCGTTGGACTGACGTGATTCATTTTCATGCTTTGTGCCGTTGCCATTCTGTAAGTTTGATGAGGCTGGAAAACTACGCTGCAGGTTCAAACCCAAGAATCTGACCACCTAGCGGCAGTGACGTAGCCAGACGTAGCGTAGACGTAGCCCCTGGCCTTCAGGTCCAGGGGGCGAACACCTGAAGGCCCCCTACCTACTTATCACCCCCCCCCCTCTGTTCCGAGACTCCGGATTTCGCTCACTATTTTCAAGGGTCCATATATTTATGCATATATATATATATATATATATTAGGTGTCCCAGTTCAGTCCTCTCTAGCTCTTAGTGACCATTTTCAATAGTTCGTGACCCTCTCACACTTTTAGGCGCCCTACTCAGTCCTTGACAGCCTGTCTAGCTTCAAGGGCTTTCTAGCTCCGACGCGGGCCTTCGGTGTTCCTCACAACCATCGTTAGGCTTAGGGACTCTCCTTAGCTCTCAGGGGGCTCTGTTAGCTATCACGGGCCCTCACAAGCTGCTAGGGGCCCATTTCAGCTGAGACTGTTCTTTCCAGCTGGCATGGGCATTCCAGCTCTCGAGCGTGCCCTCTTTTGTCTTCATGGCCCTTGCTAGCCTTCGGGGTATATACGTTTTCGGGTGTCAAGGACCCTTTCAACACAAGCTCTCAGGTGCGTTTCAAATTTGTTTTCTGCTATATTTCTGGAACACCTCCCACCCATCCTCTCTTCACCCTGTGACCCTCGGAACACCTTCCACCCATCTTATCTTCACCCTATGACCCTGAAAACACCTCCCACTCATCAGTTTTTCACCCTATGGCCCTCGGAACACTTCCACTCATCCTCTTCTCAACCTGTGACCCTCAAAACACCTCTCACCCATCCTCTCCTCACCCTGTGATCCTCGGTTTCGTCCGTCCCCTCCTCACCCTTTGACCCTCAAAACACCTCCCATGCATTCTCTCCTCACCCTGTGACCCTTGGTTTCGCCCGTCCCCTCCTCATCCTGCGGCCTTTGGGTGTGGCTGCCTGACGCCCTCTGCAGGAGCTGTGTCGACGACCGCCAGAACGACCAGCCCCGGCTCCGGCTGGTGAAGGACGGCCTGCAGGGTCGCTTCCCTGACCTGCCCGCCAGCGACCCCCAGCTGGCCAGCCGCGCTGAGGCGCTGGCCGGCCGCGCTCTCGACTGCCTGCTGCCGGGTCAGGCCCAGTGACCTCGGATCGGTCGGTCGGCCTCGGCGATGTGACCTTTAACGGGGGTGGTCACTAGCCGGGGTGTGGTCCCCGCCTGGTGGTCGGGGTGCGGTCCCCGCCTGGTGGTCAGGGTGCGGTCCCCGCCTGGTGGTCGCGGTGTGGTCCCCGCCTGGTGGTCGCGGTGTGGTCCCCGCCTGGTGGTCGGGGTGTGATCCCCGCCTGGTGGTCGGGGTGTGGTCCCCGCCTGGTGGTCGGGGTGTGGTCCCCACCTGGTGGTCGGGGTGTGGTCCTCGCCTGGTGGTCGCGGTGTGGCCCTCGCCTGGTGGTCGGGGTGTGGTCCCCGCCTGGTGGTCAGGGAGTGGTCCGCTCGGTTGCCGCATGGTTAGAGCAGACGCTGGATTGTGCTGTCGTGCACGGCTTCTTGTTGAAGTGCTGATCACATCGGTGGAATACTCGTATACTCGTGATGAGGCACGGTTGCACTGATACCGCACGGCTTCTTCGTTCAAACCGACGCGCGCCGATGAAAAGATATGATTGTTTGTGCGAACTAGGCTTTGTTTTTATAATAAATTTCCTCCGGTATAAGCTGAACAGGCGCGACTCAGGCAGGTGCGTCGCGCCGGCCGCCAGGCGTGGAATCGGCCCGCACTCCACCCATAAAACTCGGCCCGCATAAAAACGACACTCAAAAAGTATGGTTATGACCGGCCTGATCGGCGAGGAATAATCCGAAGTCGGTGTCCGAAGCCACGAAGCCAACGCCGCCAGCAGAAGTGATGCGTGGAAAGGCAGTGGCTGGCCAGATAGCCCGGTTATTACCTACCTAATGAGAACGCTACCACCTCTAACTAGGAGAGCCGCCAATGTCGCACATCGTCCACCGTCCACGCGGCACCGGTGCCGGTACAGTGGAAAATGGCAAAGAGAACACTGAGTACGCTGATGCGCGCTTCACAATGCACCGTCAGAGACGCTGGCGGCGGCCGAATACCACTGTGCGTACGAGGGGCGAGGCACGACGCACGGGGACACGGAACAGACACGGGCGACGCGCTGGAGACGGACGTGGCGCACCGATCGGCTACAGCAGACAGCACCACTTCTTCCTGCCGAGGTAGCCCACCTTGCCCTTCTCGCGCCCTCGCCGCTCCTTGACCCGCTTGATTTATCTGACTAGAGTGCAGAATGCGTCGTCCACTCCCATACGCGTCTTGGCTGACGTCTCTATGAACGGGATGCCGTAGTTTGTCGCCACGTCCTTGGCTTCAGTCATGTCGACCGCCCTCGTCGCCAAGTCGCACTTGTTGCCGACCAGGATCATGGCCACTATATCGGCGTCCTTGACGCGCTTGATTTGCTCGCGGTAGCTGCTTATGTCCTCGAACGACTTGGATTTGTTGACGGCGAACACGAGCAGGAAGCCCTCGCCGGTGCGCATGTACTGGTCCCACATCGCGCTGTACTCCTCTTGACCTGCTGTATCCAGAATGTCCAACAAGCGCGTCTCGCCATCGATTACAACCTGCTTGCGATATGAACCCTCGATGGTGGGGTCATACTCGTCCACGAAATGGTACTGTATCAGTTGAATTGTAAGCGCACTTTTTCCGACGCATCCCGCACCAACAACAACCAATTTGTATTCAGTCATCTTGGTTGAATATATATATTAGTATATTCACTTCAGCCTTCGCCTAAGTGCACACCGTTTGAAAAGTAATACCATATAAAGGTCAAATCAAGTATGGTCAGATCACACCAGGTCAAGTCATTTGAGGTCATTGGCTTGCCGTGAAATATCATGTCACGCGACTTAGGCGGTGCTGGAACTGAATTCAGATGTGACTTAAGGAGGAACAGCAACATTCTGTATATAATGACATTGTCATACATGATATCAGACATTGACATTGGACACATATTTTAAACAAGAATACTTCTTGCATTCTCTTTATCATTTTCAGCGTGAAGAAGTATCCCAAAATTGAAGTTGCCCCACTAAATACAGTACGAAAGTGGTGTTCACCTGACCTCAGGCTTTCAACTCAATACAAATTTCGAGAGCTTAGAACGATCGTTTGGACCAAAGGACAGCATGATCTGAATTGGGTATCAGAACGTGCGAAACGTTTCGTGTCTTTGATACCTAAAATAAGGAATATGTACATGCTTCGATGGACATAATAGCCAGGGGCGGTCCGAGGAACCGAAATCGGGTGAGGCAGTCACCACTGCACCTCACCCCCACCACCCACCCAAAAATAAATCGTCGGATTTCGGCCACTTTATTTTTCGGTTCCCAAAATTCGGAAGTTGTTTGTCCCCCCCCAAAAAAAAAATCATCTTCGGACGTTAGGAACACTTCCGAAACATTTCGGTTGTGCATATATGACCACTCAAGAGCGGTCCGAGGTACCGAAATGGGGTGAGGTAGAGTAACCACTACACCCCGCCCACACAAAAAAAAAACTCATCGGATTTCGGCCACTCTATTTTTCCGGTTCCCAAAATTCGGAAGTTGCTGAGTTTCCCTCCCCCCCTCCCAAAAAAAAATAGCCTTCAGACTTTAGCAACACTCTTTCCAGACATTTCGGTTGCGCTCATGACCACCATCGCAATGGGGGAGAGATTAATGATTCAGTTAAAGCAATGCAGAGGGATGGCCTGCACTTCTCCGAGAAGGGGGTGCAAGTGTTAGGCAAAGTATATGAACATGTCCTTCAGGGAAACTAGATAATGGGGTGGGGAGGGAAGAATTGGCATTGCCATCTCAGGGATATGCCAATAGTGACAGCATAGGCAATAGAACCTCACAGTCAGCAAATAGGGGTAGCAGTAGATCAAGGGGGCAGAGTGGTAGCTCATCCAGAGATGATAGAGCTACTCAACATGAAAAAGCCAAAGAGGGTCATGGAACTTTTGTTAAGTGTATGATGCTTAATGCTCAGAGCATTCGATCCAAATTTGATGCGTTCAAGTGTTATGTTGCTGAGGAGAAACCAGATTTTGTTTGCATTACTGAGGGATGGGTCAGTGAGGGATATTTTGTGGATAACTTGCAGGACTATGAGATCCAGGGATACAATATGTTTTCATGCAATAGGGGTCCAGCAGTGAAAGGGGGTGGTGTAATGCTGTATGTGAATAGCTTATACAGTTTTCAAAAAGTAGCAGATGGGGTAAAAAATGTGTCTGTGGAGTCCATTTGGCTTGATGTTGCTGTGGGAAAAGGCAACAGCAATAAACTGAGGATAGGAGCTTTGTATCGAGCAGGAACCTTGCCACATTCTCAGCAACTGGAGCTCGATAAAGTGATTTGTGAGGAAATCAGTAGAAACTTTCAGAGGAAATGCCTTATTCTTGGTGACTTTAATCTAAAAGGATATGAAAATGTTGGAGTTGGCTCCCCATCATGTAAACTGTTTAGGAAATGCCTTGAAGAGGACTTGTTCTTACACCAGTTTGTAACGGAACCAACCAGGCAGGGCTCATTCTTGGACCTTGTCTTCTCAGATTTAAGTGATTTAGTTCAAGACTTGACTGTAGGAGAAACTCTGGGAAGAAGTGACCATAACATAGTGAGATTCAAGGCACAGGTAGCAGGGACAATCAAGGATAATTTGGGAAAGATTCCAAATTTTAACAGGGCAGACTTTGACTGCATGAGAGAGGCTTTAAGTGCCATAAAATGGGAAGAAGAATTCTTTGATTTATATGCCTGTGAAATGTGAGAAAAGTTCAAATCTTACTTGAAGGAAATTCAGATTAGACATGTCCCCCAAAAGCAAAGGCGCAAAAGAAGGGTAGGAAAGCCAGCATGGCTTACACCAGATGTGAAGAAAGCAATTAAGGCTAAGAAAGATGCATTTAGAGTATTTAAGGAAGCTTCAAATATCGTAAATCTAAGGTCGTATCAAAAATCTAGAGATGCTGTGAAGCAGAAAATCAGGGCAGCAAAGCGAGCAAAAGAATTGGATTTGGCTAGGAACTGTAATGGGGACAGTAAAAAGTTCTTTAGTTTCTACAAGCTAAGTAAAGTTTCAAGCACAATTGGTCCACTGGAAGTAAATGGGACTATATTGAGTGAGGATGGTGAGATGGTTGAGGAGCTGAGCAAGCAGTTTAAATCAGTGTTTACAGTGGAGGATGTGACTAATCTGCCAACCGTGAACCACAGTTCAGTGACAGGTGATCAGATACACGATGTTGATTTCATTGATAGTGATATTGTTTTCAATTATATCAGAAAAATAAAGCCAAACGAGGCAGCAGAACCTGATGGAATTTATGCTAGGGTATTGCGGGAAGCTGAAAAGGAAGTGGCAATTCCACTTAGTATAATATTTTGTAGATCAGTTTCACAAAATGAAATTCCAACAGATTGGAAAAGGGCAAATGTAGTTCCTATTTTCAAGAAAGGAGAAAGAGGGAAAGTTGAAAACTATAGGCCGGTAAGCCTCACATCCCTAGTCTGCAAGGTACTCGAATCAATTATCAAGGTTAGAATAGTTAGTTTTCTGGAAGGAAACAGATTGATTCAAGATGCTCAACATGGGTTTATAAAAGGGCGATCGTGTCTCACAAATCTCTTGGACTTTTTGAATTTTGCTACAGAACAACTTGATCAGGGAAATCAGGTTGATGTAGCATATCTTGACTTTAGTAAGGCCTTTGACAACGTACCCCATAAACGGTTAATGATGCAGCTTCAGGTCCATGGTATTGCAGGTAGCATCCTAAAATGGATAGAGTTGTGGCTTTCAGATAGACAGCAGAGAGTGATGCTAAATGGTACAAAGTCATCATGGCAAAATGTTCTTAGTGGAGTCCCCCAGGGGTCGGTACTGGGGCCACTATTGTTCATTATATACGTGAATAGCATTGAATGTGGCCTAAGCAGTAAGGTTTTGAAATTTGCGGATGATTTGAAGATCTTTAGGGCAATAACAGGGCACAATGAGCAGGTTTTGCTGCAGAAAGACTTAGACGAGCTAGTGAAGTGGTCCGAAAAATGGCAAATGAAGTCTAATTTTGATAAGTGCAAAGTCATGCATGTAGGTAGGCAGCATATGAAGGCTCCATACTTGATGGGTGGCCAAGTACTATCTGCGACTCAGCAGGAGAAGGACTTAGGTGTTATTTTTTCACACAAAATTTGGGGCATCAGAACAGACCAAAGAAGCCAGGAAGAAGGCACTAAGAATGCTTGGGGCAATACAGAGGAATGTGTCATACAAAAGTGAGGAGGTCATCAGGAAGCTTTACTGTGCATATGTCAGGCCACATTTGGAATACTGTGTCCAAGTTTGGTCCCCTAGTTATGAGAAAGATTGTTGGCTTTTAGAGATAGTACAAAAGAAGGCAACACAAATGGTTAATGGTATAGGCAACCTGGCATATGAGGAAATATTGAAGAAATTGAATATGTTTCACTTAGATATAGAAGGCTGAGAGGAGATCTCTTCGAGGTTTTTAAATTTGTTCATGGTCAGGAACAGGGATATCTCAGGGAAATGTTTGAATTTAACAGAAATGATGCAATTAGAGGTCATCAATTCAAAATTAAAGTTAATCACAGCAGGACAAGGTTAAGACAGTCTTTCTTCACCAACAGGGTAGTAGAACACTGGAACCAGCTGCCAGGAACCATTGTCAGTAGCAACACACTGAACATCTTTAAAAATTGCATAGACAATCATTATAAGAATAGGGGGCTTGTTTTTCTGTATTTCAGGGAGGGTTGATCGACAGGGAGGAGATGGGAGTTGGGAGGAGTTTGTAATTGTTGAGTGTGTTATGCAATAGCAAGTGAGTCTCTTATTAAGTCTAAACGCTTTATAACTTTATATATGGTGTACCTAGCAGTGGATTCAGCACCTTCCTTCGGGATGTGATACTGATGAGATTGTCTATGGTAGCACAATGGGTATGATGGGAGGAGTTTGTAATTGTTGAGTGTATTATGCAATAGCAAGTGAGTCTCTTATTAAGTCTGAACGCTTTATGAATTTGTGTGGGGTGTGCCCAGCAGTGGATTCGGCACCTTCCTTCGGGATGTGATGCTGATGAGATTGTCTATGGTGGCACGATGGGTATGATGGGAGGAGCTTATGATTGTTGAGGGTGTTATGCGGTAGCAAGTGAGTGGTGCTTGATAGGCTGGGGTATATAGCTTCCTAGGAACTTGGGATAAGGGATTGATTGGGGTGAGAGTATGTACATTTCTAGTACCTTTTCTAGATAGGCTTAACCCAGATGGGCCCCTGTGGCTCTTATTAAGCCTGAATACTTTATGACTTTATTAACACACTAAAAGCGAAGTTACCGAGGTTAACTTCTTACAAACAACTTTCCTGACGTCCATCAAGTCGGCAAACATTTTCAACAGCTCCATTGCATTTCACCTCCGTTTGCAGGGTAAGAAAATATGCTATGAAATGCTATGCAAACATGAATTAGCATCATTTCAAAGTCAAATGATAACGAAATGCCTTGAAAACCATGGGACTCACCTGGGCTTTCAAAAGCAGCACTGGCCTCCTTAGTTGTTTCTTGGTGGAAAATATTTTTTCTTCATATGACGGAGAAGGAAATGAAGTTTCAAGGAATTTATCAGTGGAATTTTTCATCATTGATGATGGTCTTTATTTGCAAGGCTGTTCTATGAAGGCCACAAAATGCATGGTGTAAGGCACACATATAGATACACATGGAATTGGAACTTCATTTGGTACCAGGAACTGACATGATAGGTGAAGCATAACTTCCTAGGTTATACCATAACATCCAGTCACTAATTGAAGAGAACTAAATACCAATGAAGTGCACTGAATAACGGAATAGCACAACCAATGGAGAGACTGAGGGGAGCAAGAGCCCCTCTTAGAAACAGGAGGCCCTGATAAATCCCTGACTGCACCCACAGGAAAAGGAGAGCATGTCCCTTGACACACCTCGGCTGTCTCGGAAATCTCAGGAAACAGTAGGTTTATATTTGCCTTCAGTGTCCTTTCTCTAAATTTACTTCAATAAATTATGTCATGTTTATCATGTATATTTATTCATTTTTGAATGCCACCCATATTTCCATAGATTATTTGCATAAAGTAAAAGCTGTTTATCTCAATGACTTTAAAAAGCCACCATGTCCATAACAATGTCAAGTTACTCCATTTTATCTACTTTGGTAAGCATGAAGCAGATTTGAAACAAGGTAGTAGCTGTACATAAAGTAAGCTTTTGAATGAATACTTTTCACACAAAAAATATCCATACAGTTGTGCTTTAAGGTACTTTTTTGACTCTTATATTTTCACAATATACCATTTATGAACTTGATGAAGCTAGTGTGACCACTCATTTCATCTACAAATTGTTTACTTTTCAGTTGGCAAGGAAAAGAACAAAAAGAAAGTGGCTTTGAGTTAGGTCACATCGCATAAAAATAAGGTGTACAAATAAAATGTAAGATACCCATTTCCTAACCTAGACTAACTTACATTAATTAAAAAGAACATGATTTCCCACAACAAATAGGATTTTTTGCCTTAAAATTGACAACATAAAACCCAATCCAACCGATTACTTTTTCATTGAAAAATCAAACCTTCCAAATGAAAAGCACCTAACATAGTCAATCCTAACCCCCCTTGCTTGCTTTCTCGAGGTAACATGTATAAACATATCTTGTGAGTACCTGAAAGCGCAATAATAACAAGTTCTCTTGCATGAATTATCATCATTGTTTCCTAAAATGGGTATGGCTACATTTGTCCATTCTACATGAGCATAGCACACCACAGAGAGGAATTTAAGGACAACCCAATCAATTTTTTGGCCAAACAAAAACTATACATTTGCTAGCCCCGGAAATGGATTGGTTCATATACTAAGGATCCAAGTGTATAATAATATACAAATTTATGTTCGTTGAGGAGTTCAGACTCTCTAAAAAAAATATCATGGGACACTGCCGTTGGAAAAAAAAACACCAACAAAAATTATACATTTGTCAACCAATTATTCAATTTAGTCATAGCTGGTCATCCAACATCTCCTTCCACTCTCCCTACCAAACTACCTTGTCACTTACAGGGCTGGAGATCTCTAACAAAGTCAGGGGATCCAAGTTCATACTTCCAAGGCATATTTTCACAATAAATATGGAAAATGACAAACTAACATTAGCAGGGTACCAAGCCAGGGGGTCTAGGCCCCATACCAACCTGGGGTCTCCAGGCATGGACACTTGCCTACCAACTATGAGGAACATGAACAATATTATGAGCCAAAAGATCAGACCAAACATTTGGTCAGACTAAGCCTGGTTTTGAATTGGAACCAGTTCAACATACCAGTACAAAATGGATGCATTGGAAGATCCAGGGCTGGTTTTGAGTTTCTCAGTGGTGCCAAGGAAAACTAATTCTCAGATTTGTTTTAATATTTTTTCACAAGTTTCTAACTCCTTGAATTTGTTTAATACAACGAAGAATGGCTCTTAGATGCTCCTGGGTTTTAGACATTGCGTGTAAAGAAAATATACGACCTTCAATATACCAGGAGGTGCTGAGTTGATATCAGAAGTAACGATAAAGGTTATATTTTATTACTCAACGTTTCGGCCAGGGGCCATCGTCAGGAGTGATGAAAAAGCTCAAGCTTAAAAAATTTGAAAAAGGCACGCGGAAAAAAACGTGCAAAAAGACACGTGGAATGCAGAAAGGCCTCCTCAGTGGTGCAGACACTCACAGAAACTCCAAACCAGAAACAAACTATGTCAAGAAGGAATCCTCTGAGGAAGCCCGAGCCGATGGTCCATATAGATATCGATACATACACTCACGCACATATATAGACATATATCCAATATAACGCGTAATACATACTATCATATAATTTATGTTTATGTCCTTGAATTTGGCATAAAATGTTTCTAGTTTTGCATACATTGTGTACCATAGACCAATTCTGCTCCAAAGCAGGCTGTTGGAGGGAGGGGGGGATAGCTGAGAAGGACTACATCAAAGCCCAGTCTTAGCCCACCGTTTCTTAACGCTGTTAGTTGAGCAGAATTTCTCACCTCTCCTACCCATTTACGCAGGTAGGAAACTTGCTCCTACCCCACAATGTCATACAATCCCATAATTTCAGGAATCAATGGAAACTTTTGTGTGAAACATGTTCCGATGTAGCCCGAAAGTGAACTTGCACACAATTTCCTCTGACGGTACAATGCACTCCACAGAAACGTTTTAGTTCATCTTGCGAAGGCTGTATACCCTGCGCTTCGTATGAAATGAAAGCGCAAAATATGATGATATTTGACAGAGGCTGGCCTCACTCATACGCATTTTAGATTAGTGATAGAGCTGTTCCGAATTAAATATGCAAATCTTAACTTATTAAATTTTCACGATAATTACGAATCACCAATGAATGTTTTATGTCCACCTTTTCATTTTGTGATTTTCCAGTGGATAAGAGCATCGCTATGTACGAAAATAACATAAAACAGATATTTCAGCTCTCCTCAGGTGAGGCACTGCCGTAAGTGTCTTAGTGGGCGGACCGCCCCTGATAATAGCCACAAGTATTTACAAGAATGAAAACCTTCGTTTATTTTCCATCATTGTCGTAATTCCATTCATTATAAGGCATAGTATTATAAGGCATAGTAACACGTTCAATTCCAAATGTGGGAATTCCGCTTCAAAATAGTGTGTCAACTAAGAGAGTAGGAAGTTTGCTCCAGGAATTTTAACATTTGAAGTATACTTGAAATAATCGTGTTGCTTCTGGCACGTGCCTAGCTACATTCCAGATTTGGGTGCCTATGCCTATAACACAGCGTAGTTCCTAGATCTAGTCGACGAGGTAAGCTAATCTAGTATGCGAGGTAAGCTAGTTTCATGGAAGGATTATCATATTTAATAAGGCGTTCCGGTATATGCAAGCGCACGCATAGGAAAGTAATGAGATTCCTTCTGTGTTCAATCATGTTTTCACCACTGTTCCATCAATGTACATTGCAAAAATTGCATCCAAAGTGAAGTTCCAAATTCATGGAACTTGGGTAAATTATGCATAACCCGGTTACCCTTGGAAGCCACGCATGCTAAAGAACAGTGTGTCAAGCGCAAAGGTGAGCGAATATGCTCCAGGTGCACTGGCGGATCCAGGAGGGGGGGGTCATTCCGGCCATGGCCCCCCCAAGCGCTTCAAAGGGGGGGGGGGGGCATAGTGTCTTTTGGTCCCCCCAAACCAATAAAAGTAAACTAAATTAAAATGCAGTAACCTTTGCTGAGGTTAAAAAATAGCTTTCCGGGTGAAATAATCTCCAATTTTAAAGGTATTTTGTTATAATTGTTTGGAAGCCCAATATGGTAGCATAGTAGATTCTGACGCATCGAGGGTTCTATGCTGTTGAAGTTCTGCTTACAGCAAGAGATGACGAAATCAGCAGTTTCATTATTATTTCGTCAGATAGGTTCATGAAGTTTGTTTAGCCAGTAACGGGCAAGCGGACCCAGTGAGCCAGATTTCGAAAGCGGAATTTGAACAGGATGTTTTGTGCGAGTGACCAGTTGAGCCCAGTTGAGCAGCATGTTTCGTATGTTGGTGTTGGGGTTGCTAAGATGAAGAGACAGGCTACATTCACTAGCGGATCTAGGGAGGGGCCATTCCGGCCATGGCTCCCCCGAAGCGCTTAAAAGGGGGGGGGGCATAGTGTCTTTTGGCCCCCGAAACCAACAGAAGTAAACTGAATGAAAATGCAGTAACCTTTGCCGAGGTACAAACATATCGTCTGGATGAAAGAATCTCCAATTTTAAAGGTATTTTTTATAATTGTTTGGAAGCCAATATGGTAGCATAGTACATTCTGACACGCATCGAGGGTTCTATGCTGCTCAAGTTCTGCTTACAGCAAGAGTTGACAAAATCGGATCTGCCAGTGTGTACACGTGCACGAACGTTGACGTGGTACAAGACGTTGAACGTGAACATGAACGTTTTGGTAAACAAGAACAAAAATCCCGTAACTTAGAAGCGGTGGAGGTAGGCTGGGAC
>JAOTOM010004252.1:50000-250976 GCA_034440615.1 Ashinkailepas kermadecensis
CCTTTTTGGTTGGTGCCGGTCGTGTCGGAGCGGGGACAGGGCCGCGCCGCCCGAATCAAACAGCAGCGGCGGCCGAGCGGCGCGTCGTATCAGCCGGTGCCGGGCCACTGGCGCGAGGCCGGTACTGTGCCATTGTTGGTTTAATGATAACTATAAACCACGCTAATGCACTTCCCTGGTCGGTCCCTGCAAGCGTGACGTGTGGGCGGGCGGTTGACGCTGACTCGAGAGGGGTGCGGGGGAGCTGGGTCAGCAGCACAGGCTTGCTTGGCTTATCCGCGGGAGTGGGTTATGTATTGTGATGGTGCCATTTACATCGCCACCGATGGGGTCCATCGGGTCCGGACTCTGGCTAGATGTTTCTTTTTTCATCACCGCCTTGAGGTGAAAATTGTTCTCGCGTCCCGTGGTTAAATCCCACCGGGAAACTGAAGGTGGTGACGCCCTTGAACGGTGCTGGTGTGGAGTTCTTCATCCATAATGCAGCAATGAGCTGGAACCCTCGGCATCCCAATAGTAATGTAACTTTTCAGTGCGATTGGAGCTGGAATGTGTGACTACACACACACACGCACCCCGCCGCCTGCATCTGTTTTCGATAAGCAAACGTTTTCATAGCCTCGAATTCAGGGTCACTCAATCTATTGAAATAGAGAGCCGAGACCAAGCACACCACCGAGCGCCCTCGTACACACCCACCCGTACCGCAGCTGACGTGGAGGAAGCACGATCCGCTTGGCTGCAGAGGCCGCGTAGTGTTGCTGCCAAAGGGACGGGGGAATCGTGCACTTTTGGTGTTGTCATAGTCATGGTCATAGTCATGTATTGGGGTACTTCCACGTGGTGGCTGTTCTGCACCCAGACAATGTTGCGTAAGGACATCAGGTAAATGCAATTGCGTCAGAAACATTTCAAGAACATACAATGTGTCACTGATGATGTGTGTCACTGATGTCTGTCAGCGCATTGGTGTTGCAATGCCAACACCGATCATTCGCTTAGTCAGTGCGCATAGTCAGTGCATTCGCTTACGCAACAGCCGATTAATAGCTTTGAAAACAGAGCAGGCTGCGTAGTAGGTGACAGACGTGTCTCGGGTAGACAGGGTGACTCCGTGGAAGATGTGTCTCTGCAAGATTTTGGAAATGTACATTTGGCCACCAATAAATGACGCCAACACCCTTTCACCCTTTAGGAAATGTTGACACCTTGGGGGAAAACAAAATGCGTTGCCTGCAAATTAGATTTATCCCACGTTTAGTTCCGAAAAATGAGGACGACCAATGAAGAAAATCCACTGAAGCAGGCTAAAAGAAAGCTGGGCATGACATGAAGAAGCCGTTGATATTAGACCGGATGATTGCAACTCGGATGCGCACGAGACCGGATGTTGAGATGCGCATGGGACCGGATGTTGAGAAATTATCGATCCACAGCAGGGACTTGTCTGAGAGATTTTTGTTAAAAGGTCCCCCCCCCCTCCCGAGACGGGACGGGTTAAATAAGTACTCCAGCTAGTGGTCGCGAGTCCTACGCTACCAAGCCGTCTCATTCGTATTTCAGGTGCATTCCTAAATAGTAGCATTTCGTTGTCCATCAGCAGGGTAACCTACATTCTGATACGTTTGATACGGGGTATCACTTGCATAGGAGTGTTTTTGTGATACAATTTCCAGCCGCTAGCATGCTTTGAATTGTTATTGCCTTCACTCAATCATGGTTCAATTTGCTTAGTCCCCTAACACAAGGGACTAAGCAAACCCTTTTCAATATGCAGGCGGGTACTTGTTGGCATAGAGCTGGTAACTACCCAAATACGATAATGGGAAAAGGTAGCTGCAACCATAGGGAATGTTTCAGAGATGAACTCCTACATTTGTTGTAATTGGAGGGAGTTTCTCCAGAAAAAGGTACGTCGCCCGATAATTAACCACCAACCCAATGGTGATCACTTTGTTAATAAACTTGGGACTTTGAAAAGTAAAAATGTGTCAAAAAACGTTAAGACGTTCAAATTAAGAAGCTTAATAATAAGCATGGGAGTAACGGCCAACATAGGATACAGTACAGCATGGGAGTAACAGCCAACAGTAACATAGGATATTTATTTTACCAGGCGTTGGACTTCAGAATGTCAGCTCTTTATGGTAATTAAGGGAGTCGCAGTTCGACAGCTTTCAAATCAATACTCCAGTGGTCAAAATGTTTTGCTCACATACCGTCAACTTGGCGCAAAGTGACCAACGCAATCGCTGCACCGGAATTCCCCAAAACCAATCCATCAAACGGAGTCCACATATGTTGATGATGAGCTCGCCATCAAGAAAGTTGGCGTGTCTTGGTCCCGAGGTTCCGTATATCCACATCAGGCCGCGGACGAACCGCAGTGTCATCCGCAGCAGGTCCGGTCTGCGACAGGACCACTGGAAAGATGCGACAGAAATGAACAAACAAGCTGGAAAATTGGATGTGGTCTTCTGCGCTCCTGACCTGATAGCATCGGGCCTTGTAAGAATTGTCCGCACAATTGAATAGCCACCGGATTAGGTTACGGTCGATGCCTCCGTTCAGACTTGGCTGATCCACAATACACTTCAGGCACCAAGTATTTGATACGCGTCGTTAGGCCTGATGTTAAGCTTGTTTCCGGCAAAGGGAGTAGTTCCGAAATCCCAAACACTCCGCAGCCACCACACATGGGACTAGGATGGGCACGATTATATTACTATTGACTACCATCCAATAAATGCATCACCCTGACAATCAGCTGGAACGCATATCTCTCGAGTCGGAGCCGCGGTCGAAGCCGGACCCGAAGCCATAGCCGGCGTCAGAGCCGACACGGCAATATAATAGAGTTATGTGTTATATCGGCGCCATCGGCCACCGCAACGGCTTTCGCCCCGTCCCCATGTCGTTCCGACACGCTTGCGATCCCGCTAACAGGCCCGGCCCGGCCTGGCCTGGCCTGGCCTGGCCTGGCCTGGCCGAGTTCCAGCAGCTGACAACAGAGCAGCAAAACCTGTTTGAGCAATGTTTTGCGCTGCACGCTATGGACGCACCACAGGTCAACACGTGGAACCACCCACGGTGCCACAGCATGTCGCTTGGTTGTTTTGAATGCACAATGCATCCCAGGTCCTAGATACTTTCTAGATGCAGATGTCCCAGATGTTCTAGGTGGCTGATATGTCGGTAGTTATTGCATGGGCTAGTAGCTGTGGTGCGGTATCGCTGGTTTATTTTGAGCACATTGGAAACTATAGTGCTATGGTTAAGAATCCGCTCCCAAGTATTTTCAACATGTGGATTTGTTTCTTCCCAATGTATTTCGTAAGTGCTTCCGATGGTATTTTACATCAAAGTAGACTTTCACTTCTGAAGTGCGAAAGGATGTTATTGATGTAAAAAACAAAGGAAAAATTATGCTGTCCGAATTGCATGGTCCACAAATTATGCTCTCCAATTCTTCTCAAAATGTATAAACCATAGATCCAACCCTGGGCATGACCAGTAGCGTACCGATGGTGGAGCAAAAGGGGAATCCCCCCCCCCTGAGAGGTGATGGACTCTAGTGAATTGCGCCGAGGCTCAGAAAAATTGCACTGGAGCCCTGCGAAAAAAATCGCGCTGGGCCCCAAATAATCGCACTGTGGTCCAGAAGGATTAAGCAGTTTCCCCAGAGTCAATCCGGGCCCGAAAAATCACTAGGCTCACAAAAATCGTGCCAAATATTCCCAAAACAAACGCGTCGGGACCCAAAAGAAGCGTGCCGGGGCCCGGAGGAAATCGCGCCGGCATTTAACAATTTAGCGGCATGGGTTCGATAATTCAAGTCGGGGTTCCGAAGGACCACAATGGGATCCGGGAAGTCGACTCGCACAAAGCAGAAAAGATACCAAAAGAAAACTGGCGTCGGGGCCCCGACAACCCGCGTGAGTGCCCGAGAACTCACACATGAGCCATAAAAACCACGCAGGTTCACTAAAGTCCAGCTTGAACCTAAAAACGCACGCCGAAGCTTCGGCGTGCGTTTTTTTATTTTGTGTCAGAAGCCACACGAGACAGGGCTTCGCTCGTCTTCAGACCACATTTGTGTTCTCGGATACGGGTGTTCACAGGTGCAGGTAATATGCACGTGACGCCACAGAGCACGGGGACGCGCTCAGCCGACCAGCACGTGACTTACACATGCGCTCCATCAAATCAACTAGGCTTGAACAGTTCTATCGGGTCCTCACGAGAAAGCCCTCGACAGCCCGGTGCTGGAAGGGAAATTGAATTGCTTAATTATGTTCATTCAAATGGAGCCTTTCAGCGGGGGTGGAGTGAATTGAAATCCGGTGACTTAGAAACGATGGTGGTAGGTCGGGCTCCCTCCACAGGAAAACTAAGTTGCCACTAATTTTCCTAAGTAAAAATGAAAATGGGCCCCTTCAAAAGCATAGTCGTCGATAACCGGTGACTTTTAGAAGTGTGGGCAGGTTGAGCTCCGTTCAAATTCGTTTGCTCACTGAAGCATATTTTAAGTACGCCACTGGATAGGACTACCATTCGTATGGAACTTGAATCGTTTTTCCTTTTATTGTATTACCATAATCATAATCATTATCATCACGTTCAATTATTTTGGGTTTATTTGTGATCATTGTATCGTTATTATTGTAACGAATGTTAACACAAATAGTCTTTTGCAAATATTAAGTCGTGGAAGTCGAAGCAATTCAAAAGACACACCGAAGGTGTGAGAACAAGGTGTGCCTATTAAAATGCACAAAGACACAACAAGGTGTGTCTTTTGAATTATATCGACTTCCCGATTTAATATGAACAAAAGGCTATTGACATTAACATTTGTCATTATAATCACTATTATTCATGATCTAAGTTGAAGGAAAAGAAGAAACTTAAAACAGTCTCTTAGTGCCCCAATATTTTAGACGTTTCTGCAGTATGACCCGCGGCAAGGACAACTTGCGCCATTGCCCTTGCCGATACCCCTGTGCGCCGTTGTTCTTGATAATACCCCTTGGGAGACATTGTCAGGCGTCGCAACTGATGTGCTGGCTCATTATCAAGGGTGCAAATACGGTGTGCGCAGTGAATGCTGGACGAAGGTTAGCTCATATCAGGGAAGCTAGAGGAGAGGTATGTTAATGTTAGCTCCACAACGCGTAGGAGGATCGAAACAACGAAAGGGAAATGATACAAGGCGGGAACAAATTGTGTTGACTAGAATAGCATGTTTTAAGGCCTTTGTGCTTTTACAAACTGTTCAGGCTATGTTGATTCACAACTTCAGAAATATTCTGAATGACGACATTGCTGCTCTAAGAGAAGTATAATTGAGAATCTTGTAATTATGAATGTAACCGGAAAAGTTTGAGAGGCAAAATCTTCCTCGGTTGGTTGATGATGGCCGGGCGTTTAGCTTTCACTGTTAAACAGCAGGAATATATCCGAAGTTTGCCATCCATCCGTGTGTGGAGTTTTACTTCTGCCGTTGCGGTATGCTATTCTCACTTCCATTACCTGTCACATAAAAAGAAGGGATTGATTGGAATGGTTCGGTGACATATAAATGAATTGTTTAGTACGTGATGACAAATTCTTCAAAGCTGCGATCTCTGCGGTGTAAAATGTTTAAAATAATACACGGCATTAGAAAGTTGTCGAATATTGGGGTTTAAGAAAAAGTGCGAACTGCTAGAGCATAGCACGAATTTAAATTTCAAATCTGGTCGAATCCATATCCGTATGAACCTATCCAATCCACATACAGGACCCTATCGGATGGAAATAATCATGTCATTCAATCAGTTTTCAGAAATGTAAACTAGCTAAAACAAGATTGGTTGCAGTAATAAATAGCTTATAAACCATCAATATTATACAATATTTTAGATAACATGACAATGAAAAACTAACAACATTTGGTGTGAGATGTGGGTTACAATTTTCATTAGTTGCACAATATTTTACCAAAACATCACATTTTCACTTCAGGTCACAGGTGCAGACTGGACAGTCCTCTAAACCATGCTGGATCATGGTGTATGAGCATGCAAACAGGATTCAAGAAACAGGGTTACTACCAAGGAACACAATCAGATAAATGCAACATTAGCTTCAAAATGAAATATTAAAAACACCGACTCTGTTCACATGCAAATGAGTGTTACTATCTTGAACAATGTAGGCATCATCAACTAAAAAGTGGCACACTCAATGAAGCCCAGCCATAGGTTGAGGTACGTAGGTAGGTATGTGCCTATGCAACTTACCACCAATTAACGGTAGTGAACTTATTTTTATCAACCAGCACATGACGACGTCCATGGCTGGAGAAACCGGGTGGGTCCGGGGTGGGAGTCCGGACCTCTAGTTTCGCACCCTGCTAATGTCAATTTGTCATTTTCCCTATTCAATCTAAAAATATGCCCTGTAAATAAGGACCTGCACACTCCTGATTTCGTGACAGATATCCAGCCTTGCCCACGACTTTGCTCATAACAGCTATTGTTCTGGAAGTCTTCTGTGTATCAAATTCGCATTTAGATTCTGACTTAGGCCATATATGCTCTTAGATTGGTATCTCCAATGGAGTTCCATAGCGTTCCTCACCGCTTGCAAAGACAATGCTTGATGTGTGTCCAATTGCGTCGAATGTGTTTATGCTGCGCCAGATGTGTATATTGTATATTGTAACACGTCGAATGTGTTTATGCTGCGCCAGATGTGTATCTTGTATATTGTAACACGTCGAATGTGTTTATGCTGCGCCAGATGTGTATATTGTATATTGTAACACGTCGAATGTGTTTATGCTGCGCCAGATGTGTAGATTTGTTTGTTTTTGGGAGGACACTTACACCCCCCCCGCCATGTTGGCTTTATCCTCCTAATAATTTCAACTTGGGATAATTTAATTTAACTTATTTATATTTTTAACTAAATTTAACTTAATTTCAGCTGGCCAGGGCCCCTCATTGCCTTCATGTATTGTGTCCTTCCAATAATTTTTGGAATCCTACACCTATGTGTTGCGCTCTTTTCACACATGGCAGCGTATTTTTATTTCCGATTAACTTAAATGAGAAAAAGCAAGGAAATCATCGAAATGTCCCTTAGGATATAGGTTTGTAATGTTATAACTTGCGTACTCTGGTTGCTTGCTTTGTCGATGGTGACTTCCGTTTCCCTTGTCCGGATCCCTGCATGTTAGGATAATATTATTTCTTCCTTTGCTTTGAAGACATATTTCTACCGCCATTTGATAGAAACGCTGTCAATTTTATTTTGAGATGCAGTTTGACGAATATTTGACGGCATAATATGTGTTTTATGCATACAATTGTATCATTCATCGAATGTATCAGTACAGCCTCTTACCAAATACCTTAGTGATGCGAATGTTAACATTCTAGCTTTGGAAGTGATGGGCACTACCAGTGTGTTCCTCTATGAAGAATATACAGTTAACTCAAAGTTCAAACGATCATGCTATGTCCATTGGAACCAAATGACGGGCGCGGATATACTAGTTCAGATAATTTTAAAGAACGGCTTAGTTTGCAGGTATTGGCACGAGATTATCGCCCCTTACGTGCACATTGAGAACCTTCCAATCACTTGCATTTATTCCATTAATTTATTTCCGGAGCAGATTAAGTTGACTTACACGTGTGTGGATATATGTGGCAAAATCTCACCTCTTCAAGCGCCATGACGACGTCAGACTTATTTTATCATGATCTGTTTCGTCTACAAACGACATATGCGCCAGTTTCGGTGGCATTGCTTATCTGCCAGCAGTGGGATGTGAAATTACCGACCGTAGTAATTGATGAATTCATTGTAAATGGCCAGGGAAGGCAGCAGTGTTTTTAGCAACAATTATAATGCATACCACATGCTGCTGACTGTATTCTACCATCGGATAGTGAGTTGACGGTGGATGTGGCAAATACCGGACACTTTGCGACCGAAGCCCGAGACCGGCCAGTCTCTTGTCACCAAGCCCTGTTGGGCCCGGTCAGTCTCTGAGACCGGCCAGTCTCTTGTCACCAAGCCCTGTTGGGCCCGGTCAAAATGTACTGAGTCCAGTCAAAAGACCAGATAAATTTTTTTGCCGAAAACTACGTAATACTATTGGTATTTCCCATTTCATGAAGGTTAAATACAAAGCTCACTTCACCCAGGAAAGCCTCGTTTATTCCCCGAACATGGATGATTGAACGTAAGTATGTTTTCAGGACTTCTTTTTTTTTGTATTGGCAGGTATTCATAGGAACTTGATGGTTGCAAAATAATTATTACAACACGTAGGTATTTGCATTGCGCACCATCGTCAAACTAAGGTCTAAGGAAGCAACAAAATTAACAGTACCAAGCTTTAATTCGTCCAGCATTCAATAATTCATAAAATGTTGCACCATGCATTTACTAATCACACCCAGGGACCCAGGGACACCAGCAGGATTTTCTTAACGGAGGCGACCAAAAAAAGACGAAATAGAGACCACTTTTGCCACGCTTCGCGCGCCAGAAATGTCCATTTTTGTATGGTGAAAATATCAAAAGTTCTTGCTTGATTTAGTGTATTTTTGGTTGCCAGGGATGGGGAGGGCACCCGGCCCTTCTTCGCTGCGCCTCCAATCACGCCATACCACTATCAGATTCAGATATGTAATCGGTCATATTATTCAGCCTTCAAGTCATGGCAACCTACTATAAAAGCAGTCATAGCAACCTACTAATACCTAACACAGGGGTGACTCAGATCCTCACTAGCACTGCTGCTCATGTAGGCAATGTTCTGAATTATGTTTTTCTTTGAATGAAGAGCGGTACTACTTACATGGCGGATTCGTTCCGAGAAAGGTCAAATAGTTGACATGCGTGCTTGGTTGTCATGTTATAGCTTAGGTTAAGGGTCTTGATTTCTGAAAACTGTTGGGAATAACTAAGGGGTAGCACATGGCGTCAATTGGCGGGCCTAAATTATGTGGGGGAGACGGAATTCCATAGGATCCAACTTAAAACTTGAAAATACTGAAGGGCCAAGCCATTATCGGAAGGGAAGGTGGCGGGGCAAGACCAATTAAAAGTATTCAAATCAACACCCACGGCTAAAGCTAGCACCCGGTAGTCACACGTCACAACGCATTACAATGCACGAACTGTTGATTCCTGAATGGCATCACACACCATATGCCATTAAAAAAGTGATAATGCGCTTCGACACACGAAAACTGTCCTGTAAGAGAGTTCAGAAGTGGAACACTGTACGAGGTCTTTCCCCGTTGGTAGGGGAGTAGGAACTCTGGTAAAAAGCGGAGGGGCTAGTGCCATTCTGCCTGTCCATATGCAAGAAATATGGTAGAAACATACGTGTACGCTCTCAGGCGCGTTCAGATGCAAATGTGCGAACTTCCATCCAACTGGCGTGTGACAATACGGCAGCCTAGTCATGGAGGTGCGTAAGACTAAGTGTCAGAGCCTGAAGGTGCGCTAAGCTGAGTGTCAGAACATAAAGGTGCGTTATACTGAGTACCAGAACACGAAGGTGCGTTAGACTGAGTACCAGAACACGAAGGTGCGTTAGACTGAGTGCCAGAACATGAAGGTGCGTTAGACTGAGTGTCAGAACATGAAGGTGCGTTAGACTGAGTGCCAGAACACGAAGGTGCGCTAAACTGAGTGCCAGAACACGAAGGTGCGTTAGACTGAGTGCCAGAACACGAAGGTGCGTTAGACTGAGTGTCAGAACATGAAGGTGCGTTAGACTGAGTGTCAGAACATGAAGGTGCGTTAGACTGAGTGCCAGAACATGAAGGTGGCTAACTGAGTGCCAGAACATGAAGGTGCGCTAAACTGAGTGCCAGAACACGAAGGTGCGTTAGACTGAGTGCCAGAACACGAAGGTGCGTTAGACTGAGTGTCAGAACATGAAGGTGCGTTAGACTGAGTGCCAGAACATGAAGGTGCGCTAAACTGAGTGCCAGAACACGAAGGTGCGTTAGACTGAGTGCCAGAACACGAAGGTGCGTTAGACTGAGTGCCAGAACATGAAAGTGCTTTATACTGAGTGTCAGAACATGAAGGTGCGTTATACTGAGTGCCAGAACACGAAGGTGCGTTAGACTGAGTGTCAGAACATGAAGGTGCGTTATACTGGGTGCTAGAACAC
This sequence comes from Ashinkailepas kermadecensis, assembly GCA_034440615.1. Classification (NCBI taxonomy): domain Eukaryota; kingdom Metazoa; phylum Arthropoda; class Thecostraca; family Neolepadidae; genus Ashinkailepas; species Ashinkailepas kermadecensis. The sequence continues at coordinate 60,193 of JAOTOM010004252.1, forward strand.
GAAGGTTTGAGTGTCAGAACATGAAGGTGCGTTAGACTGAGTGCCAGAACATGAAGGTGCGCTAAACTGAGTCCAGAACACGAAGGTGGTTAGATGGTGCCAGAACATGAAGGTGCGTTATACTGAGTGTCAGAACACGAAGGTGGTTGCTGAGTGCCAGAACATGAAGGTGCGCTAAACTGAGTGCCAGAACACGAAGGTGCGTTAGACTGAGTGCCAGAACATGAAGGTGCGTTAGACTGAGTGCCAGAACACGAAGGTGCGTTAGACTGAGTACCAGAACACGAAGGTGCGTTAGACTGAGTGCCAGAACATGAAGGTGCGCTAAACTGAGTGCCAGAACACGAAGGTGCGTTAGACTGAGTGCCAGAACATGAAGGTGCGCTAAACTGAGTGCCAGAACACGAAGGTGCGTTAGACTGAGTGCCAGAACATGGAGGTGCGTTAGACTGAGTTCCGGAACTCCTCGTTGACACAACAGCTTCAGCTAAAATACCATGCTCTTATAGAGCAGTGGGGCACAGACCGACATTCGGATTGACTGCTATTGCTCACGTTTGGTCAGACCTGCACAATCAAGACAACCCATTCTCGTTCGTAACTCCATTATAAAGGGTGCATCATCGTTCTTAAATCACATTTATAGGTGCCATTTTTACAACTAATTTCTTCATTAATAGTGGGAACATCAGAGTTTTGCAGAAAAGAGAAGGACGGTGCCGCTCCAGCGCACGTTCAGTCGTGCCGACGTCGACTCCCAGTGCGGAGACCGTGGTGCATGGCGGCACAGGCAAAAACCGACTGCATGGTGGCACAAGCAAAAACCGACTGCATGGTGGCACAGGCAAAAACCGACTGCATGGCGGCACAGGCAAAAATCGACTGCAGCCGATGTGGCATGTCTGGCAAATAACGAGGCCACCGCGTCGAGCCGTGTTTATTCGGTGCTGAAGCGAGGCGCAGGCCGGTGCCGGTGATGCCTCTGGCGCCTAATGCTGGTGGCGGCGGGCGAGCCGACTACTGATGTGGCCCAAGTGTTCTGCTCAGCACTCAGCATACGTGACGCTGACGAAATGCAGGCGTCACAAACGAGCGGCAACGCGTCCTGGACTCTTGCCAGTAGGACAACTCTTCCGCGTCGTCGACGAGTTAAGTCGCCGTGCTTAGATTCTCACGTACAGGCCTATGCCAACATGTGCAGCCTTCTGGTGTGAGCGAGCGCGTGGACAGTACGCAAACATCACGCAGTGCACGCCGACTGCAGATGAACCAACGATGATCGCAGATACACGGGCCAGGACCGCAGATGAACCAGCCAGGAGCGCAGACGAACCAGCCAGGACCGCAGACCAACCAGCCAGGACCGCAGACGAACCAGCCAGGACCGCAGACGAACCAGCCAGGATCGCAGCTGAGCTGGCGGGGCTGGTCGCCCTGGACCCGACGGCCGCTCAGCCACACCAGGCGGCGGGCGGGCGGTCAGTTCCGGGGCGCCGGCGCGCTGGCCGCGCCACCGGCCAACGCTATCATTATCTCTGCCGGCGAGTCCAATTACGGCGTCTGTGGCGCGGCGCCGCCGACCGTAAAATACACAAACACGACGCGGCGCGGCCAACGGTGGCGCGCCGCAAACGTGCCACGGGCACCGCGCCACGTCACGGACCGGCTTCCGAGGCGGCGCGGCCGCCGCCGGTCATGCAAATGCCCGGGCCCGCATGATAAACTGGAACGACGCTGGCGCGGCGAGGTCACGACAGTCGACAACACATGACGCGGGCCTCGCCGGCGCAAGGACAGATGTGTGTGTGTGATTGGACGTGATTTGTAAGCGGAAAGTCGGCGTCTGCTGGAAACGAAGCGCCGCGTGCATACCAATGGTGGCCACGGCGCGGCGGCGTCGGCAGCGGCGCGTCCTGAGCTCCCCGCCTCGGCTGTGTGTGCCGGTGGCAGTTCGTTAGCGGCGAGGTCGCGCCGGCCGACCTCCCAGGAGACGGCTGCCATATATCTGAGGCGGCGGGGAGCATGTTTATCGTCAGCCGACGGCCCTGCTGCAGCCATGCCGTGCGGCGGTCCGCACGAGGAGGTCGCGTCGCTGTCCGGCAGGGAGACTCGGGACGGCGGTCGGCCGACTCGGCGACCCGCGCAAGCCCTGCGGGGACTGGAAGCTGGCCGGGCAGGTGCGAGTCTCGCCGGCCTACGGTATGCCACATGAGCCTCGGCATGAGCCAGACGACGGCCATAGGCCGTCAGTGTCAATGTAAGCAGTGGCAGCGGCGGTCGCCGCCTCCCCGACCGCGGTAGTCGCTGAAGTGACCCCGAGTAAATGCTGGTTAGAAGTAGGAAGCAGTTGAGACGGCTACTATCACCATTCACCAGATATGGTCTGATAGAGGTGGACAGGACGGTTCGATAGAGGTGGACAGAACACAATCTGGGGGAGGAGGTACACAAATAGCCGAGCGTGGACGCTAAGTGCAGAACACATCTGGATGTGAAGCTCAAGGGCAGAACACAGCCGGACGTGAGCTCTAGGAGCAGAATACGGTCGGATGCGAGCTTCAAGAGCAGAGCATAGCAGGACGTCAACTCTAAGGGCAGAATACAGCCGGATGTGAGCATCAAGGGCAAAACATAGTCAGACGTGAGCTCTAAGGGCAGAATACGGCTGGATGTGAGCTTCAAGGGCAGAACATAGTCAGACGGGAGCTATAAGGGCAGAATACGGCTGGATGTGAGCTTCAAGGGCAGAACACAGCCGGACGTGAGCCAAAAGTACGGTACGCCATCTAGGATGCATTGTTCGAGAGCAGAACACAAACCTTGGTGTTCACACTGGTGTCAATGTGCGAGTTTATCGTGCGGCAGGTGTGAGTGAAGGCACGTTTGGTACTTTTACTGATCAGCTTGCTGCTATCAGCTTGCTTTTATCAGCTTGCTGGTTTTTCATCAGTCACGGTACCGATTCAGACCTCTGTGAATGTACCACGGACGCGTTTGGCTATCGTGCTGCTGATTTCCCTGACTTGCGAGCTGCATTGCGCTGCCTTCCATGGAATGTTGTTTTAATTCTCTATGTTAATTTAGCTACAAACATATTTTACTATTTCGTCGACCTGGTAATCTCTGATTATGTACCTACCACAGACCTAGGCAATACATTTTGAAGTTGGACAGGCGCTATGGGGAAATCAGAACGCTTTCAAGATAAAACAAGACAGTACAAGTTGATGACCGCGAATGGCTTTGACGTATCCAGGGGGAAAAGCGGCATTGAAACAACTTGCAAATTCGAAATACCGTCAATATCTTCTCGGCCTGGCTAAAAACTACTACACCATGTCTAAGCGTATCTGGTCATTTTTTTTAAGGTCTGTAAAATCCACGTCTCATTATTCACCTCCTCTGGCATATCAAGACAAAACATACCACAGTGATATGGATGGAGCAAATTGCTTCCATAAGTGTTTCAGGAACACATTTCTGGACCTCCAAGTCGAGGTATTTCCGGGTATTCAATACGCCTGTCTAACAGCGCGTCTATTTGCCGGCGGGCAAAGTTGAACATCTGCTCATTAATTTTGACAATCATAAGGCTGACGGGCTTAGCGCTGGTATTCTTCACGTTGAAATGTTGTGCCGCCTTTTCCGAGAACAGGATGCTTCTGCTGAACAATGGAGGCCGGCAGGCGTGATTCCTGTGAACAATCGCGGCAGAAAATCACTTGAAGATTATCGGCCTGTTTCACTTGCACCACTCTGTCCCAATGTTTTAAAGAAAGTGGTATGCGACTGCTTGCTCGATCACTGCCGAACTTTTGCCCGTTGAACACCGCATGGCTATTTATCTAGAGCAGTGGTTCTCAAACTAGGGTCGCGACCCCAGCTGGGGTCGCGGGGCCCTTCTGGTGGGGTCGCGAGCAATCATCGACTGTGAATTGACCCGACACATCTGGTCCGTTGCGCTCTGATAACGCCGCGCTGTTGTTGATACCGCATGAATTTGTGGCGCTGTCGCCATAAATTCATGCACTACCTGTAAATTTATGAGTGATGCTTCGCAAGTAACAAAATACAGAACACTATAATACAAAATACAGAATGTGGGTCGCGGCGCGACGCTCTGGGTACACGGGGTCGCCATATCAAAAAGTTTGAGAACCGCTGATCTAGAGGATCGTGTATTGCCAATTTGACCTACTTCCTGAAGCAAGGGTAGTGTTCATTTGCCAGATGTGCTCAACAGGATGCTATTTATACTGACTATTCTGCCGTATTCACTAGTGTCAATCACAAACTTTTGCCTTGCATACTGCGAAATTCTTTCAACTTGCCGGCATGTTGAACCGCTGACATTCCCATGCGCATGCCAACAAACTACGCACTATATGCTGATGATGTTAAGCTGTGCCATCGTGCTGAATGTTCCGACGACTGCTTAGCATTGCATCGGGATATTACCCGCCTGGTTAGCTGGTCTCACGCTTTGTACCTGAAACTCAATCCAATTAAGTGCAATGCTATATACTTTTCGCTGCACAAATCACTTATTTTTAGTCCGTACTCGTTAGGTGGCGTGGTATGGAGCGCCCAACTGAGGTACCGATCTGGGAGTCATTCTTAGCTAAAAACTTACAATTGCCACTCACGTGGACTGAAGCGTTTGGAAATCAAGGCGAATGCTTGGATTTATTATTCGAATCATACTCGGGGAAACGGAGAATGTTTCATTCTCCGTTTCACCGAGTATGATTTGGATTTCAAGTGTTTGCTTGGTGTATTTAATGCTCATGTTAGTTACGTTGTCGAACATGGCAGCGCTATCTGGCCGGTAGCGCAGGTGTCATCTTCAGCAGCTTTAACGTATACGGCATCAGTTCATTATATAGTTGGCCTGTCACTCGGACACAATTTTCCAGGATTTAATTCATAGTCGCCTTTTGGAACACTTAAAGTACCTTTTCTGACATCTCGCCTTTCTCAACATGATGTTATATTTTACATCGGGTGTTCAGCGGTCTCCTTGGTAGCCATACCTTGCTCGCATAATTTATCATATCCGCCAGATCCAGATGATTTACCCATCTCATCCTCTCGCACGCTTCCTTAGCACGTGCAAATAGCATCAAAAGCTGCTGTTTGTTTCGAATGCCGGCTCTGTGTAACTTATTCCCAGCACCTGCCCCTAACATTTGCTTTTTGTGTGCGCTTCCTTCGCAGTTTAAGTCCTCTATGAGCCAATACTTTGCAAAGGCTGGATGTCTTTTAACATACGTTCCTAATTGTCCAATGGCAGCGCGTTGAAACAATTTATGTAAGCTGGTATGTGTTTGTTGGTGTTTGTGTGTGTGGTCGGGGGGGGGGGAGGTGGTAGCGATGGCCATAAGCCAATTGTATGACACCCGCTGTCTCTTGTGTGAGCCGCATGCTGTAATTCAAAGTATTCAAACTGGGACGTACTGTTTACCGTTCTGTTATTTATGCGACCTCTTCACCCGTTATTGGCTACAGTGATCTGTTGGTGATGATCTAGAAGACAAAAAACGTTCACATGGGTCAATTATACGCTGGTATAATTGAGCGAACCACTGACTGTCAAACTGAATAAACTTATGACAGTGAACGCATTTCCTCTCTCTCTCTCTCTCTCTCTCTCTCTCTCTCTCTCTCTCTCTCTCTCTCTCTCTCTCTCTCTCTCTCTCTCTCTCTCTCTCTCTCTCTCTCTCTCTCTCTCTCTCTCTCTCTCTCTCTCTCTCTCTCTCTCTCTCTCTCTCTCTCTCTCTCTCTCTCTCTCTCTCTCTCTCTCTCTCTCTCTCTCTACCCTTCGGTGTGTGTGTGGGTCAGCAGACGGTGTGGGTGGGTCGGCAGACGGTGTGTGTGGATGGGCAGACGGTGTGAGTGTGTATGTGGGTCGGCAGACGGTGTGGGTGGGTCGGCAGACGGTGTGGGTGGGTTGGTAAACGCTCATCGCCACCAACTCCGTATGCCGCTCGGGTCGGCCTGCCGATGCCGCCGCTGCCCAAGCAGTCCACGAGCGTCGTTACTTCCCGCCGCCCCTGCCGCCGGGGAGCGGCCCCACTCGGGCGGTCCGCGACCATGGTCATTACTACCGCTCCCACCGCCGCGCCGCCTCTGTCGTCCCTGGGCGCCGCCGCCGCCGCCCGCCGGCTTTGGCCACTCCCCGGCCCGACGCCTCCAGCGCCGCCGCCCGGACAGCCAGCCGACAGCCGCGGCCACTCCTCGCGGCCCCTACTGCCACTCCTGTCGCCCCTCCCCACCGCCGCCGCCGCAGCGCCGCCGGCCGTCGTGACACGGAAGTCGTGACCAGCAGCTCGCTTCCATGCCGACGCGTGACGGCCGGATCACACGAGTGACGTCGGCGCCACGGCTGACGTCACCAGCTACCGTACCGACGCGTGACGGCCGGATCACACGAGTGACGTCGGCGCCACGGCTGACGTCAGCAGCTTCTGAGGGCGGCTCGTTAGTGTGGCGGGCGCCGGGCCCCATCCAAGAGCAGCCAAACGCTGCCATGACGACATCAGCGGAACGATCTCCCTCATTTTGCGGTGGCTTGAATGCATGAATGGCCTACGAGGCCATGGCATGGTGCTGTAAGCGTGGACATGGCTATCAATGGAAAGTAATGCCCATGCTACCTGCATGCATACAAATGCAGCTTTTCCTCTGTGTGCTGAATGCAAATAGCTTGGGCATGGGCTTGGTTTCTATCTCTTTCAGGGCATGTGCGCTGCAGTGCTGCCTCTGCCTCCCGTCCCTGATTTGTATGGGATACTATGCTATTATGGGATCTATGACATGGGCCCGGCTCGGTTATTTATTTTTCCTCTTGGCCCAATCCAGTTATCGGGGTCCCGCTATGATTTTCATAATTCAACACTCATATTCTTGAATGCCTTCGGCTGGATGGCACAGTTGCAAAATAATGTAATCGAAAATGTTCCATATGTGTTCTGTCTTATATCCGATGTCTTAACCTTGCAGTGCGGGGGTTGAGTCCCTGATGTTCATGTTGGTGTTGATGTTGAACCCCCTGATGCATGTTGAACCTCTTGACATTTTTATGAGGTAACACATGAATCGCTGGCGCTATTGGTTTGGAATTGGGCATGCATTCGGTGTCATCACTACCGCACATTGTGTTTAAAATATGTTCTCTATGCTCTATGCATCGCCCTCTCCTCAGTGCCATATGTATCGAAAATTATAATATTAAACAGTTTATCACAAATTTACAGGCATTGACGAGATCCGTGACGTTTATCATTGCAAGTGTCTCCTGTTTTAGAATAAGTCTTAAGTCTGTATAGCATCAACAATAAAGCACGAAATTACGTTTGTTTTGCGATCAGGATCCGAAAACTACGGCGAAAAAGAGAGAAAATTATCCCGCACTACGAGGGTTAACATACCATTATAAATGCAGAGGAGATGTTGCCTACAGGTCCGGCACATTTATTATTGGAATACCACTTTGCAAACCTCGGTCATAGACCACTCGTCGCCGTCAGAGCACAAGCACACGTTTGTATTTATTGCCATCTGATGTCATCGTATTTTCAACGCATCTTTCCTTTCACCAGGTCCAATGCTTAGCATGCTCGCTAACTGGGCACATCACATCCAAGACAATGCTTGGAGTCCTAAGGTGGTACATACGTGCCCACCGATAATATTGTATTGCATTGTACTGTGTTACCACACCCACATCCACAAAAGATGTATGGCTATTCTTGTGCACATCGCAGTGAGTGAGATGAAATAGGAACACAGTGGGAAGGGACACGTGATTCAGTGCAGGGAAGGATGCCAGGTTACCAGCGGGGAGTGAACGCTAGGTGATGGTGAGCAGTTCGGATTGGGGCAGCCAATATCGGCGCCTCAATCAATCAACAGATGGCAAAGTCTAACGTTATGGACCATGACAAGGTAGTCAAGTGAAATAACCAAACAACTTAAGTAAATTAGGCTATCGAGACCCGTTCTAATAGACATCGCTAACATGAAGAGATAGGTCAGTTGCATTGTGCTTCATCATCGCTTTTGCTTCATTGATCTGTCACTGAGCTTCGGTTCTCGAAAATTGGTGTCGGTTCTTCGCCATTGTGGTACTACTTCGTGCCTTCTATGCATTTGTTTTCCTTTATCATGCATATTAGCATTAATGTTTCTTTTCAATTCGATTGTCACCATAAGCTTAGGATTTCCTTTGCGAGGCTCCTCTAACAATGAAGCCAAACATTTTCATTGAAAAGGTTATCCCTGTTGGTGTGAACAATTTACTTCCCCAAACAAAATACCCTAGCCTACGTGTCATAATTTACAAGAATCACAACGTTGGCGAAAGTTACACGATGAGATACCTTTGAATTCCTGGAAAATTCGGAGCAAATTATAATATTGTAAGCAACATCAGACTGCAAAAATGGCGTGTATTTCAGAACTGGCAAAAGCACTGCAATGCAACCCTGGACGACAATATCATCTCGAAGGATAATCTGGAAGACGAGTGGGCCAGAGCTCCAGCCGGCACCGCCTTCAGCTGCAGCTCCGACATGGCCTCCGACTGATCATGTCACAACCTCGTTCACTTATCTCACCGACTGCCATACACACTGCAACTTATCAATAAGCACACATGTGATTTGCATGGTCACTGTGACCATAAACACTGCCAACGCTGCACGAAGATCTAGATGACCCTCACCAAATGGTTCGTGGTCATCTTCAGACCTTTGAAGCGAACTTGGAACCGTGTGCCCTCCGCTGACCCGGTGTCTGTGGCAGTGGGCTAAGGCTTCAACTGTTCAGCCTGGCCGCTCGGCCATGCATCATTGCGGTTTTATGCTGCTCTCTGGCACCCACACGGTCGTTGACGTTGATCTATGTCACTGGCTATATGACCGGTGCAGTCGATGCGCCATTCAAACCCAAATTAAGATCCACGTCGTTAATGCACGGCATTAACCTCACGATATTGTCCCGTGCTTTCCATTTCGAATTGTTGCAGGCGATCGGAAGCCTGCGCTTACCGTTTGGATAATCACTGACTTTGGATCTGCCATCAATATAGGATATAGGATGCCATATCCTTATAGGATATGGCCTATAGAATATAGGATGCCACCTGGCTGTTTGTGGCCAGCTGCAGCCAGTACTGATCGGGCTTACTGCATCAATATTCTAATGTCATTAGCATGATGTGTGGGAAGTTTTTTTATCGGCAGGGCAGATTTTTTTCCACCGCATATTTGCCATGTGCATACCTATCTAGCTCCATCACGCTTCACACATCATCAATCACCACACAGCACTATGCATGTTTGTCAGTTTCCTACAACTCGTGCTATCGCCTTCCCCTAACCCCCATCTACCAACCCCTTGTCATTGCACACTATATGATGTCTGGGAAGCATTCATTGCAAAATTTGCAATATGCGAAGCGGTGAAATATGGACAATAGAACCATAGAAAGCAGGTTTCACAGGCGTGTTTTTTTGCTGGTGAAATATCCAGCTGGCAGTTAGACAGGAAGTATCGTGCACTGGGTCCTGCTGGTTTATTGACGACATGCTGAGCTTTCGACCAAAAAGCTGCTGTTGTTGGGGTTGGTGTTAGCAACATTTCCTGGTCGAACCATGGTCTGCCCCCTGTCGAAAATCCGTCGTGACGCCCTTGCTCAATAGGCAATAGGCTCAGTCATCCCACCAAAGCAACTGCAGTCGGCGTGCTTCCAGCTCAGCTGGGTACGGAGGAGCCAGTAACGCCACCTGGCAAACACTTCATGTCAAACATTCAGAATATGGAATTTAGGGTAAAGTGTTCACAAATATTTCAGGAAGATGAGAAGGGAAAGACGAGGGATGGACTCAGTTTCGCAACACAATCACAGCATGGCCGTTGCCACGGGCTTTTTATCGCATTTTCTTGGTCAACGTTTCGTGCAACACCATGGGCGTAATGCTCAATTTGACGAAGATTGGTACAACGGTTCCTCCTGTCCCTCACTGTGGTGACGCCCATGAATTCCAGTAGCATAGTGTAAACAAATTCAGAAGTGCCATTGTGGCAAAGATAGCCACACAAATTGAAGCAAGCACCGAACATAGAAAAAAAAAACAGCTGGGCCACTCTGCAACATGGACATCGATTGAAATGTTGTTTTCACATCTTTCAGGGCCTCGATTACCTTGACTTTGACTGCATTCGGAGTTGGATCTTGCGGATAGTTTTTCCAATACGTGTCACTGGATCCACTATAATCACGTTCGGATCTGTGATATTGTCTGGATCGTGTGGACCATTTTCGACCTGAGGTATCCAGAACTTGTTTACATTTTCAGCTGACTACTACGAGGGCACGAAATCTCTTCATTGCGGAGCAAGCAGAGCTGGTGCATCAGCTCTACCCATAACTTTGAAGATTGTCGTGATTCGGAGATCTCCTAAGCTGGACCGAGCACGTCCCTTTATACGTCCCACCAGGGGAATATTGCATCGCATTGCATGCTATCCTCACCGATGGGTGGATCCTTAGTGTAAACAGGCGACGCTTGAGCATCACGATCATCATCATCATATTGCTGTACACCTAGATCTTCGAAAATGTTTGTCAGACTTGTGAGCGATCAATAATGCTAATAATAATAATAATTAATAATGCTAAATAGCCTCCTAGTAGAATGCATCATAAAAGAAACCCTCATAATGGTGTACATAGCATTGTTTTAACCTTTGCTATCCTCATTCACCCTGATGAATTAGGATCACAACAAAACTGTCAACATCCACTCTAATCCCAACAAAACTGTCCGTTCCAAGTATGCATGTGCTAGATGCTACCAAAGCCAAGGCTGAAAGCATAGCTCAGCAAGTGCACACACTGATATAGCTTTAAAAACTCTCAGGTTATCCCCAATATTTATACGTATTCCTCCTCGCCTGGGCTTGAAGCATAATCCCCACGGTGCCAGAACCATTCATTGAATTATCACGTCCTCAGTCTTCAGTGCTCACGATCTCCTCCATATCGTCATCCGACGCATCCAATCGACGCATTCCATCATCCTCTCCCTTCATACTTCGAAGCGTTTGAAGCGTCTCAGCCGTCACCCTTCAAAGTACCGGAAGCGCCGTGGTCCAGCAATGCTGTCTGTCTGGCCATCCGGACGGGCACGGCACATAATGTGGAACGGAGGTCATTCATGGCGCACACGCTCCGTTTGTGGCGGGTCGTGAACAGTAGCGGAGCATGTGCACGGGCCGAGGACAATTTGCCATGCGGTCCGCATGCTCTTCGTGTAGCGGCGACGACGACGAGGCGAGCACCGGTTTCCCCTCCCCGCACGCATCCATGTTTTCCTCGCGGCGCCGATTGCCTGGCGCGGAGCCAGCGCCGGCGGCGACGCGACGGTCTGCCGTCGGCTGCGACGGACCAGGACGGGGCGCAGAGGGGAAGCGGGCCGTCGACGGCGGCGGTCGCGGATCGAGCGACGACGTCTGCGACTGGGGCTGGCCACGCAGCGACGCGCCATCTCACCGCCGCGCCGTGGGAGTTCCCGTCTGATTGGCGGAGTGCGCGGATGGTCGCAGTTACTCATTGGCGCACAGACTGCAGCGGTCAGCGGTCACCCAGCGGCCAGCGGTCACCCAGCGGCCAGCGGTCACCCAGCGGCCAGCGTGGCTGGTGATTCATGCGAGGCCGCCCAGTACACCTTGCGTTATGCTGGGTCCAGCCACGTGGCATCAAAGTGAGCTTACCTTCAGTGGGGGGAACTTTCTGTTGGCGTGCAGTGTGTACTGCATATCTTGCTGCCTGGCGGGGAAGAGGCCAACTCCATTTCGAAGGGGTAGGCGAGAGGGAAATAGACCGAGACACCTGATAATGTACGATTTTGGTCTATTTTGAAATGCTTAGCGGATTGCGCATGTTTTACGCCTTTGACTGGAGTGAAGTGGAGTGGAGTGAATTGAAGTGAATTGGAATTGGAATGGGCTTTGGTTGGATCGGAATAAGTGCAATGGAAAGAATCCTGCATAACATGTGCTAGGTATTAGACAAGAAAATCACAATGCCTTAGTCCAGCTTGGTAGTTTGGTGGAGGTGACCAGAGAGACTCCTTAGGTCGGCCAACGGATGCGTATGGCCCGAAACGCTCCGAAACGGAAAGACAGAAAGGTGATTACCGAAACTGTCGGTGAAGAATATACTATGAAGGGGACGTGATGAAGAAGACTGGAGAAAAGTGAGTGGGTTAGGGCAGCGGTATGACATGCTACACTTTTAGCAAGTTTCAATACTAGACTAAGTTTTGTTTACCATCGTCTTTTATTTTCGTGGAACTTCAGAGAATGATTCACATAGCCATTTCCCACATATGTTATACTTATTAATTACAAACAATAATTGTACGGATGCAGGACGGCTCGCGTAAGCAGGTCACCGGCTGGACATTAATTCGTGTCTTGTTTTTCGAGGAAAATAGCGGTAGAACATGTAAGTACGGACTGGATAGACTTTTACCGTTGGATAAACGTGACAAAGCCGACTGGTTGCGTGGGTGTGGAGCTGATGCTGATGCTGATGCTGATCCCGAAGTGCGACCGGATGTTCAGCGGGAGGTACTTCGACATTTTATTGTTCAATTTAGACTGGATATGGGTGAAAATTGGGTTACTTCACTCATTGGTGAATTCACCGATGGGTGAAACAGTGTGGGCGGCGCCATTAACCGTGATCGTGCATAAAGTGCGTCGTGAACCACCCACTAAGCAAACGAGTAGCCGATGCAGTTCATTGCACAGCTATGTGGAGCGTCGCCCTCCGGGTCGGGCCGGGTCGCGGGGAGAGGTGGGAGGCGTGACAGCCAGGTCAGCAGGGAGGTGGCGCCGACACGGCCGGCATCATGGCCACCTCCATCTGCGCTCCCGATCCTTGGCCTCGTTGTTCGTCCTTGGACTTGCAGTTCGGGCTGGATAGGCTGACCGGCGGGAACTGAGAGTCTCGTTCACTAGCCAGCCGCCCAAAGTTTGTGTTGATGACACCATGTGGAGTGAGCCCCCCTTTCCGCGCGCTGATAATTGATGACGTCAGAGCGTGCCGTCACCTTGCCGACCCAGAGCTGTGCGCGTCACACAGAGTTGCGACACAGTTTCAGAAGTGTTGATGTCACCACGTATGAAGGTCGACAGACGCTGCCTGCTGGTGCTACGTACTTGTATTGCTCGCACCAATACACACTATGCGATGCTGTATGCTTGTCAGTTGTCATCGTTATTATCTTCAGAAGAGTTTGCTCAGACTAGGCTCGAGATCAAGAGGCCTGTTATGCTTGACAAACAAAGTGGGCCTGAAGTTCCCAGTAACGAATGATCCTGCATGGTGGTTTAAGAGTCATATCACGCCTTAGAGCTGTAGACGACGGTTCTCTCTCTCTCTCTCTCTCTCTCTCTCTCTCTCTCTCTCTCTCTCTCTCTCTCTCTCTCTCTCTCTCTCTCTCTCTCTCTCTCTCTCTCTCTCTCTCTCCCTCTCTCGTTGCACCCACACAAATATATATATATATATATATATATATATATATATATATATATATATATATATATATATATATATATAAATATATATATATATATTTTATATGAATATATATATATATATATATATATATATATATATATATATTATATATATATATATATATATATATATATATATTATATATATATATATAAATATATATATATATATATATATATATATATATATATATATATATATATATATATATATATACGTCTGTGTATTTAAATTACTTCAAGCGGTTACCGTTTGGCTTCACAGCGATTGCACCCTAACCATGTCACTAGCTGGCTATAACATTCTGTGGCTTCAAATTCAAATATACCATACCGAGCGACAAAATGCAGGTACAGGTGACAGCGGATAATTGCATAGTGATGCAATAAAGCAGAATGTAATCCCTAATGCATGTGTGAAATGGTTGTATACGTGACTCAGAGGACATGACATCCGACAGATCTATCTATACATCGCAAAATGTTCGCTAGTCCAGTATGGCCAGCGCACTTAATACCATCTTAGCTAAGTGCATAATCCACCATTTTCGGTAACTAACGCAAACGTGTGGTGATTGAAGTGATCGTCTGTTGAAATATTTAAGAAATAAAATCCTAACTAGGAGGTTATATGATGTTTGAATGTGTTTCTTTTAAAGAATCTTGGGGGCAAATTTGACTCGTGATATGTACATTTTAGTCGAATCAGGAAAGGAAATACATTCACTCAATCAAGGAAATACATTCACTTCATCGACCCCGATCCGATGTGGCATCAATAATGTAACCTAAGGTGACCTCACAATACATGACGCAAGATTCACATGACTCACTTCACATGACGCAAGAGTGAGGTGATAATATGGCAGGCGATGAAAGATTTCGAAATCCATTTATATACTCGCTTCCCACGCCGGAGCAAATATTTAAGGTCGTACCGAAATATATGCGTTGCACACTTAGCTTCAGCTCAACCCCTGCGACATCTCATATGACTTCGAGATTCCCCGATTCGGCACCCAAAAGTCAACCAATCATGAACAACCAGCCAGAATGTATACTTGCAGGCTGACGAAGTGGAGGTGGAGGTGGGGAGAACGGCTCCAGGCTGTTGCGGGTTGCTAAAGGTGCAGGTCGCTGCGAGCTAAAGCAGACTTTAGCTTTGTATTTCAGCCTGCGCGTGAAGGATATCCACCCTGGGTTTCGCCACGGTGGGGGCCGGAGTGGACGCGTCACCACCAAGCTCCACAAAGACCGTGCTTTAGCATTACGCCTATGGTATTGCTTGCAAAAATCGACTTACAAGGCCCCCTATCCCAGATCCGTGGCGACGCCCATGATATCAACCGCAAAAACATGCAAGCACCGGTACGGGACGAAACGTACGTCCGAGACCAAGCCCTATCAGGAATGCTAGCGTTTCATCAATAACAGACCTGTTATTGATAGTCACATTGATATACTCACTATCTTAACCGTTAGACATCGCCACTCTCTCGGATACAATTATTTGGCTTGTTTTCTTGCTTTGGCACGGAAGAAAACCGTATTTTTGTTGCGGTGTTTCCAGGGAAAAGGTACCAAGTAAAGACCAAAATACATAGATTTGCACTCAATGTATTTATATTTTTGGGCCTTCTTAATCTCAGTAAATATTATTTACTATTTCGCGCTCTCGAAAAGGCGGTAACTGAAATCATTACCCGGCAATAGTGTGTCTGACAATCCCTGTAAATTTTACATAAGTAATCATTGGATCATTTGGTCATTTGATCATTTGATCATTGGCCCACCGTCTTGGTTCACGGCTGCCAGCGGTGCGCGCGCAGAGAAGCCGGGCTGCGCTGCAGTGCTGCAAGAGCTGGCGGTGACGTGACGGCGCTGCATCCCGCTGTCGCCTCGCTAAATTATCGTGTTATTGCATTGCGTCAGCATATGTGAGCCAATGGCTCTGCACCGGCGGCGCCGCGCCGGCGCTCCGACGGCTCCGGTGACAGCGACCCATCGGTCCGGTGGTAGGCTGACAGCGGCAGCAGACCGGTCCAGTGGTAGGCTGACAACAGCGGCAGACCGGTCCGGTGGTAGGCTGACAACAGTGGCAGACTGGTCCGGTGGTGGGCTGATAGCAGCGGCAGACCGGTCCGATGGTAAGCTGACAACAGCGGCAGACTGGTCTGGTGGTAGGCTGACAACAGCGGCAGACTGGTCCGGTGGTAAGCTGACAACAGCGGCAGACTGGTCTGGTGGTAGGCTGACAACAGCGGCAGACCGGTCCGGTGGTAAGCTGACAACAGCGGCAGACTGGTCTGGTGGTAAGCTGACAACAGCGGCAGACTGGTCCGGTGGTGGGCTGATAGCAGCGGTAGACCGGTCCGGTGGTAAGCTGACAACAGCGGCATACTGGTCCGGTGGTAAGCTGACAACAGCGGCAGACTGGTCTGGTGGTAGGCTGACAACAGCAGCAGACTGGTCTGGTGGTAGGCTGACAACAGGCGGCTGTCGGCACCGATCCGGTAAGATGAAAGGACAAAAAGTGAAATGACAAAACCAATGAACACAAAGTCAACTAGGAAAAAGCCAAAAGACAAAAGTAAAGCGGATGAAAAATCAACAGGGATCAGATTGAAAACGGATAAGTCAAAGGGACAAAAAGTCAAAGAAAGAAAGTCAAAGTGGAAAGGTCAAAACAACAAAAAGTCAAATGGAGAAAAAGTCAGAGATAAAAGTCAAATAGATAAGAGTCAAATACGAAACAGGTAGCACAACGTCAATATCACGAGAATCCATGGTAAATGTGGCGCAGTGACTATCATTTGACATTATTTATTTGTCACCCAGTGACTGTTCATATCATACCGACAAATTTGTTGCAGAGCAGACCTCTCCACCTGACGTCGGCTTATGTGACAGCATGTGACTATCTGACCATTACAGGGAAGCGGACAGCGGCGCAATTAAGGAAGGGGTGGGGCACACCAGCCTGTGTCCCTTGCCCCTAGCAAGTCAAGAAACCCTGAATAGCCCTCAACAGCGAAAAATAGCCCTGGAAGGCACCCTCAGGGCATCTTCAAGTGCCTTTTACTGACCGGGCCCTACTTGGATCCCTTTAGACCTCAACCAAGGAACGAAACAAAACGCACGATCCCTGCACTTCGCAACAGTTCATCTCCTGTCCCATATGAGATCCCATCAATTCGTCTCACAAGGCCCATTCCCCTCTGAGGGGCCTCATAGAGCCGAATTCAGCTCTTAAGGCTCCTTGAGGTCCCAGGGGTCCCTTCAGCTGTCTAGGATCCCTTCCGTCCTCCAGGACCCTTGAACTCCTCAGCTCTATCGAGTTTCTGCTGCTCTAGGGACATTTCAACTCCTGAGGTCTCTAGAATCCCATCCGTTTTCCAGGGCCCTTCAAGTTCCCAGGGTTCTTTAACTCCTAGGCGTCCTTCAGCTTCTTGTGGTTCTTCATCTTCCCATGGGCCAGTCAGCATCCAGGGACTCTCTGCTATTCGACCTCTAAACGTGTCTAGATCTAACTCTTGCTCTTTTTGAATTTTATTCTTTTCCATCAGACTTTTGGCCGTTTCGTTTGTTATATACCCACGATGTACCCCCAGTTTGACTTATGACCACTTTGAGTTTGAGTTCATTTCATGTCATTCCTTTTCACCAGTTCCATTTCACTTTTTTCATTATCCCCGTTAGCTTTTCCCATTTCACGATTTATTGTTTGACTTTTTGACATTTTGACGTTTGTCCCGTTTCACTTTGATCCCTTCCGGCCTATTTTGCCTTTTGACTTATTGTCGGTCGACTTTTTTTGTCTTGTGACTTTTTGTCTGTTTACTTTTTTGCCCCGCAACCGTCCGGTGAGGGGTTCGACAGCGGCGGCCGTCGGTGCCGGTCTGGCGGGCGAGGTAGAGGGGCCAAACCGACTGCACAGACATGTCGTGACATGCGAATGCCAACCGGTCGCAGTCGTCTGTTGTGCAATTGACGTATGGCAGACATGAAGGGCCACGCGTCTGCAGGTGAGAAGAGACGTTTGTGTAAGGCGGGGAGAAGGGAGCGGGTCCGACAGCGAGAAGGGTCTGTTCTGTAAGTCAGCAATGGTGACACTGAGCCGGAGTGTGGCAGCGGGCGTGACGGTGCGGCCGGGTCCGCGCCTCCGCCAAATAAACAGCGCCCCGCCCCGCAGGCGGCTGTATCTGGGCTGGCATGACCTCTCCGACACGCTGACGCGTCAAAGCCAACAGATCCGGCGGCCGGTGCCCATTTGGTGGCCGTCGGCCGACCAGGCGACGGCCGATAACCAATAACCGTGCCGTCGAGGCGAGGCCGGCCCGGCGGTGGCCGATAACCAATAACCGTGCCGTCGAGGCGAGGCCGGCCCGGCGGCGGCCGATAACCAATAACCGTGCCGTCGAGGCGAGGCCGGCCAGGCGGCGGCCGATAAACAATAACCATGCCGTCGAGGCGAGGCCGGCCCGGCGGTGGCCGATAACCAATAACCGTGCCGTCGAGGCGAGGCCGGCCCGGCGGTGGCCGATAACCAATAACCGTGCCGTCGAGGCGAGGCCGGCCCGGCGGCGGCCGATAACCAATAACCGTGCCGTCGAGGCGAGGCCGGCCCGGCGGCGGCCGATAACCAATAACCGTGCCGTCGAGGCGAGGCCGGCCCGGCGGCGGCCGATAACCAATAACCGTGCCGTCGAGGCGAGGCCGGCCCGGCGGCGGCCGATAAATGGGGCCACCATAACCGTGCCGTCGAGGCGAGGCCGGCCCGGCGGTGGCCGAAAACCAATAACCGTGCCCCCGGGGAGGCCCCCGGCAAAAAAAAAAAACCGAGGCCGGCCGGCGGCGGCCGATAACCAATAACCGTGGCGAGGCGAGGCCGGCCCGGCGGCGGCCGAGAACCAATAACCGGCGAGGCGGCCCGGCGGCGGCCGATAACCAATAACCATGCCGCGAGGCGAGGCCGGCGCGCCGATAAAATAACCTGCCGTCGAGGCGAGGCCGGCCGTGCCATTGACTCAGGAAAAAACAGACGCCGTTTATGGAGTCAATAATTCCTCCAGTCTGCTGCGCGAGTGTCGGGAGTGGTGGTAGGCCAGCGACGGGATTATATGTCGGGAGTGGCGGTAGGCGACCGACGGGATTATATGTCGGGAGTGGCGGAAGGCGAGCAGTAGGATTAGGTGCCGGCAGTGGTGGTAGACGGTGGCGGGGTTAGGCGTCGCGAATGACATTACTAAGAGGTGAGCTTGGGTGTCGGGAGTGGCGGTAGGCGAGCGATATGATTAGATGTCGGAAGCGGCGGTAGGCGAGTGACGTGATTAGGCATAGGAAGTGGTGATAAGCAGCGGCAGGATTAGGTGTAGGTGTCGGAAACGGCAGCACACAGAGGTGAGCTTAAGTGCCGGGAGTGGCGGTCGGCGAGCGGTGTGATTAGGTTCGGGAAAGTGCGTTAGGCTGACTGGGTCCCCATAAATTATGTTCTAAGAACAAAATGCTGAAACCACGGGGAGGTTTCTACTCTACTAGTGATGGGAAGCGCAAATATATTGCCATTTCTAGCTAGGTTCAGGCCAGTACCAGATACAGCAAAAAGGGAATATTTCGGTATTTCGACTATTGCTCTTTTGGGTATGGACATATGAAAGGCACTTCATAACTCGTATATTATAAATGCAGAATGCCATGGCTGTTCACTCTAGGCTCCGCAGCTTATGGCATGGAAATCGTGATTTAACAGTTTTATTCTTCAACACCATTTTCTCGTCCACCATACACCAACTAAGCCCACCACATCCGTAACGGCGAACTAAGCCCAGGTAAGCCGCCTAGCAAACACAGTTGTCAACGCTGTCACTAGCGCGTTCCGAAGCCAGTCGGCGTCATCGACTGTCCATATGCATCGCGCTCATGTCCGCAGACAATGACTGGTGTGCACTGTTTCTGTGTGCAGCAACCAACACCTGACGTGCAGGGTCGCTAGGCTCCACGTCAGCAGCGCGTCATAGCCAGCACCTGACGTGCAGGGTCGCTAGGCTGAACATCAGCGTGCAGCTAACCAGCCTCCGTCAGAACAGCGGTACAGTTATAGCCAGCACCTGACGTGCAGGGTCGCCAGGCTGAACATCAGCGGTGCAGTCATAACCAGCACCTGACGTGCAGACTCGTCAGGCTGAACATCAGCGGTACAGTCATAATCAGCATCTGACGTGCAGACTCGTTCGGCGAACCTCAGGGTTCAGTCATACCAGCACCTGAAGTGCAGGGTGGTAAGGCTGAACATCAGCAGTGTATCATAACCAGCACCTGAAGTGCAGACTCGTTAGGCTGAACATCAGCGGTGCAGTCATAACCAGCATCTGACGTGCAGACTCGTTCGGCTGAACCTCAGCGGTTCAGTCATAACCAGCACCTGAAGTGCAGGGTCGTAAGGCTGAGCATCAGCAGTGTATCATAACCAGCACCTGACGTGCAGACGTGTTAGACTGAACATCAGCGGTGGGCCATAATCAGCACCTGACGTGCAGACTCGTTCGGCTGAACCTCAGCGGTGCAGTCAAATAGCAGAGAGCGACCGCTGAGCGGTGCTGTGGGGTGGATGCCTATTCACAGCTGCTGGGCGATACGACAGCGATGCTGTATCGTGGAAGAATGCGCCGTGTAAAGCGTCTACGGTCTCTGAGGGGGCACAACGCAGTAGCCGACTACCAATGCTTTAGCTGTGGACAGCGGCTGGACACGGCACCAAAAGTGGATTGGTCGGCCTGATTATATTATCATTGCCAGATGAGTTAGCGTGGCTATCACAGTAAAGAAGCACGGTTCTAATGCTGCATGATACATGGGTCCGCTCTCAGCGCTAAAAGAAGGCCTTGGCAGGCTTCTGACACCGCAAAAAGCTACCGTCCGCCTCTAATGCTGTAGGGGGAGGGGGTCGTCTGCTATGATGCTGCAGGTGAATGAGATGCACATCTGACTCTGCAGGAGGAAGCGGTTCACCTCTGACGATGCAGCGGAGTGTTCCACGTCGGACGTCACATGGGAGTGCTCTGCCGATGTTGCAGGGGAGAGGGAACCACTTCTGCCGCTGTAGGAGAGTGGTCCGCTTCTGGCGTTGCAGGAGGAAGTGGTCCGCCTCGAACGTTGCAGGAGAGAGGAACCCTGGAGAGTATCTGCATGCACGCTCTCCATCTGGCGTGCATTTGACGTTACAGGAGAGTAGTCTGCCTCTGACGCTACACAAGAGAGGGCCCACTTCTGCTGCTGAAAGTGGCCAAGAGAGTGGCCCGTCACTCACGTTGCAGAAGGAAGTGGTCCGCCTCTGACGCTACAGGAGAGGAGAGAGAGAGAGAGACCCGTTTTGACGCTGCAGGGGAGTAGTCCGCCTTTGGCGCTGCAGTACAGAGGGGTCCACTTCTGCTGCTGTAAGAGAGTAGCGCGCCCCTGACGTTGCAAGAGGAAGGGGTTTTCTTCTGATGCTGCAAGAGGAAGTGGTCCGCCTCAGACGCTACAAGAAAGAGTGGTTCGCATATGGCGCTGTAGGAGAGAATGGTCCTCCTCTGGTGTTGCAGAAGCGAACGGTCCACCTCTCACATTGTATGGGGGGGGGGGTCCTCCTAACAACGCTGCGTAGGGAAGTGTTCCTCCTGTGACGCTACGGGAGGAAGCGGTTCGCCTCTGACACTGCGGAAACGAGTGCCAGTGTTTCTGATACTGAAAGGAGGTGGCATCACTCGTCACGCTTTCGCATGCGGAATAGGAATATGGCAGGCAGGAACCGATAAGCTAGCACGAGGCGGTCGGGTTGCTGTGCGTGGGATAGACAACTATTTGGGAAATCTGCTCGAGTGACAGACGCTTGGCAGTCATGGGCGAATCAGACATTTGTCAAGGGAGCGGCCGAGAGCCCGGAGAAGGTTCTTGCTGCTCAGCACACCCAAAAGGAACAATTCCCAGTCACTCGAGCAAGGGAAAGACAAAGCAGGTTCTCCATTTTCATCACCTTTCTGAAATAAACATGCTTGCGTACTTTGACATTTGGATAAGGTGTAGTTTCTATTGAGAAACTTAGCGTCAGATTTAATTTTCCTCAGGGTTTTGGCAGTTACTAACGTGGCATTATCCCGGAACCCTGCTCTTCTGACTATCAACGGCAGAGTTCATGGCTGATTTTGAGCCCATCAGTGCCCACGAACTGTCCATAAGCCATGTCATGAGCGCAACATTAATACAAGCATTAACGTCCAACTTTTTAAAGTTTTCCAAAGTTGGAAGGACAGACCAAACGTTGGTGGAGAAACTGCCCTGTCGCTTGAAGCTCTCGCTCCTCACCGCTACTCCGGATCTGCCTCGGGTTGTACTTACCTGAAGGTATACCTCTCGGTTACTGACATTGCACAAACATGCATGTTTTGCCATTGGAACCAAACAAAAATTGGAATGATTCCCGGAATGAAGCGCAGGGGCCAGTTGATGGCTAGAGATCCTGGGTGGTGAGTCCTGGGCGGGATGGACCCCATCATTTGGTACCCTACTAATGTTAAGTTGTCATTTTCTCTATTCAGTCTGAAAATATGTATTGCAGATAAGGACTTGGACCTCGCCGGCTCGTAAGAGATATCCAGCCCTGGACCAGTTGGCCATTTTTAACTGTTCCTTGACGCAACACATTCCGCGAAGGTTTCACAAAGTCAGCACAGTTCTCTCTGATGTCGCCGCCTTCCCCATATTCATTCTCCCCACTCTAGCCGCGCTCATCTGGGACGGGCCCCCACACGCCGTCCGCCGACCCTCGCCGGTCCTCATTAGGAAAATGGCGGTGGGACGCACCCAGGGGATCCAGGCAGCACCTGCTGCCAGGACCGGTCGTAGGGAGGGCCGGCCGCCGGGCGCTCGCGGACCTCCGGTGCTGGCACGCCGGGCCGGCCTCGATGGGCCGCATAAATAAGGCTCGGCCACTGTAATCAAGGACCGGCGACGATAAAACGCCGACGAATCATGCAATCTAAGGCGACAGCGGGCCGGGCCGGGCCGGGCTGCTGTACCCGCCGGTCCGATCAATGCCGAGGTGCACAGGAGAGCGGCGCCACGTGGACGAGTCCACTGGCGGTGCGGCAGGGGAGGCACTGTCAGGCAGAGAGCTGTGAAAATGACGACGGAGGGCGGGCGGAGCGCGTAGTGGCTCGCTGGCCCAGTCGAGCTCGGACGGCGGCGGAGTTGGGGTGTCGCTGTCAGCTGTTCCCGCTGGAGGGCGGCGGTGAGACGGCACGAGCTCCCAACCGGCAGGTGGTGGCTCTGACAACAATACCCAGTGGGAGCGAAGAGACGGCGGGTCGGTTATAGCGACGCGACGGTGATCGCTTTCAAGAGGCCCGGTTGCGCCGGTCTGTCTGTGTGAGAATATCAGGGTCCAGTCCCAGGTGTGTGTGTGTGTGTGTGTGTGTCGCAAGTGCCTCATGCGGCGGAGCAGTGTGCAGCTGTCGTGCGAGGGTGCGCGTGAGCGACGGCGTGCAGGGGTGGTCTCAACAGTGCCGGGCCGCGAAGTGCCCACACAGTGGTCGGGTGCGTCTCGTGCGACAGGCGTATTGCAGTGTGCACTGTGCAGCTCCTGAATATCGACGGCGCCCACCTTCTGGCTCGTGCGAGGCTTCCGACCTGGCGGCGGCGAGAAGACAGGGACCTCAAGTCGGATGCAGCGCCTCCCAAAAGGCAGCTCACCGGCGTGACGCCACACAGTCCTCGGCAGATTGGATCGTAGATTGGTAAGTTGTGGGTCGATTCGCTGACTCATGTCAGAATTAACCAATCACAACCGCCGGGCGACCTGGGTCGACGCGCAGGGGGAACGGCGACAGGAAACTGTTAAATCGCCATAATTTGGAAGAAACGTGGTGCTTGTCCCGGATTTAAATGAATCAGGGACATCAATCGTCGGGAGGGGAGGAGCATAATATTGTGTACCGTTTTTGGTTGCCAGGCAACCCAGCTGCGGCCACAGCTGGGTTGACACCACGTGCGCTTTACCTGCAGTTATGTCGGTGGTTAAGGCATGTTGCAGCTTGGATATTAAGGTGAGTTTGCATGCTTTTTTCTACCGTTACGTATCAATTCATTGTATGGTTGTACATACTGCATGGTTGTAGTACTTGTATTAGTGCAGACACGACCACTTCCATGGCGACCATTAATGTCACCATGGCGATGACATGAACCGTTAACAAACAAACAAGACAAAAAAAACACTGTCACACGTGCCATTGAAAGAGCATGTAAGCATAAAAGGGCAGGCTGCACAGTTGTTAAGAGGAAAGGGAACATCCAGGTTGGAGCACGACGGCCACTGACGCCAACATCAACAACCATCCAGGTTGGAGCACGGCGGCCACTGACGCCAACATCAACAACCATCCAGGTTGGAGCACGGCGGGTACTGGCGCCATCATCACCAACCATCCAGGTTGGAGCACGGCGGCCATTGACGCCAACATCAACAACCATCCAGGTTGGAGCACGGCAGCCACTGACGCCAACATCAACAACCATCCAGGTTGGAGCACGGCGGCCACTGACGCCAACATCAACAACTATCCAGGTTGGAGCACGGCGGCCACTGACGCCATCATCACCAACCATCCAGGTTGGAGCACGGCAGCCACTGACGCCATCATCACCAACCATCCATACGATAGGGATACGGGCAAGGAAGTGGAAGGCCATGGTGACATATTGAACACATGCACGTGAGTCAATAGGATGAAGACCAGACAATGGATGCTGCAGCGTTGGCACCGTCCATTGTCTTGGTGCCGTCACGCCCCGATCAGGCACCCCTCGTGTGCTCGTACCCGCCCGGCATGCAACATAGGTTGATGTGTTAAAAAACACTGGGCTTCCGAGATCGACGGATGCCCTTTAAGAGGAACCCGCAGAATGTCTTTCGGATTTTCAGCATGATATTCCCGTGATAGTAGTAGTACGATAGTTAGTAATCCTATATTTTTTTTCGGAAGGACTCGTTGGCGTTTGAGATCCCTCTTCGCACATAGATCACGTAAACGTTGATTGTCAGTTTTGAGGTCATTTATACCAGGGGCAGATTCAAGTGAGGGGTGCTGCAACTGGGCTACGTTCCTCCACAATAGGATGCAATTTTATTAAAAGGCATTGCATTATCATAACCTCGTATCGTCGGAACCCGATGAGCTTCGCGAAATTTAGTGCAGGTTTTATCCGATCCAAGGATTTCATTCCTCTCCTCTCGTGGGTGGTTACCCACAGCCTCCTAAGCCTCCTAATCGTCGCCTGCCCACCCATAACGTGGATGGCTGGATCTGCCTTTCCGCTCTGTTCATGCATTTTTTTAACCGATAAAACATTGGAACGAACAGGGGTATTTGTTTGCTTGCTTTTGAGGGGCCATGACTGATTGCATGGCCATTGACTGGTACAGCTGTTTTCAAAATTGGAAATGGAACTCCGCCAAATGTTTCCCACTTCTACCAACCCTATGAAGGTTGTCAATCTTTGCTATTTAAGCTATTACCTAAATCATTATTTCAGACAAGTCACTGAAATATGGACATTAAGCAGTTCTAACACATTCTTTACATTTTTGACATGCTTAGCCGGCTTACTACATGATCAGATGGTAATGCTACAAATATATATATTGGTAAATTAGCCACTGCTTCTCCATGCTTGATACAAATTACAGCGATTGAGCCACTTACAGGAGCTGGAAAGAATGCGTACGAAATCCCCACCATGCACCTAATATTAATTACGCCAATTAGCATGGTCCAGAAAGAGTAGCATTTGAAACCACCTATGCGCTCCAAATCAAACTCAATCAAAGAACAAGGAGTTGGTGGAGCCAGGGCAAAGGACCAAGGCCACAAAATCTATATGAAACTCCACCCCTGACATCGATTTTGCTGAAACAACTAACTAAATAAATGAGCTCATATCATAGGTTTAAAGGGGAAGCTTGCCATCATTCTTTAAAGGGTGGATTCATGGATGGATTGGATACTGTCTCATTTTCAAAATTGATTGATGACATGCAAACAAGTACATAAAACTGGACACCTATGCCAACAAAT
Organism: Ashinkailepas kermadecensis; assembly: GCA_034440615.1. Lineage (NCBI taxonomy): Eukaryota > Metazoa > Arthropoda > Thecostraca > Neolepadidae > Ashinkailepas > Ashinkailepas kermadecensis. Next base: position 85,896 of record JAOTOM010004252.1, read on the forward strand.
ACCCTGAACACAGCATGCTCCTGTAGTGTTGTTTCAGTGTTTTGTTTTCTTCTGTAACGTATCAGTGACTGCGAAGTTTATGAATTTTTAGGTCTATATTAGAACCTCTAATGCCCAGAACCTATAATCATTCAGAATCTCTAAGGCTCAAATCCTATTGTAGTTCAGAGTATAGAAACCATTTTGTGAGGACGTCCAAACCTGTAATACTCATAACGTATAATGCCTGAAATCATATAATGCTCTAAACATGCGGTCATTCTTAATATATAATGTCCGAGGGCTATGATGCTTCAAAACCTATGATGCTACATGTTGTGGTTTTTCTCAAGATAGTGATCGAAACCTATAATTTCTCAAACTCTATAATGATTCGTTCCCACTAATATTCATAAGTATAAGGCTCGAAACACCTAATGCTTCAAAACCACTAATCCTCATAACCTATGTGCGGTATCTAGTGCTCAGAGCCCATAATGTTCAATACATATTGCGTCAGCTGGTCGCACAAATGCAGCGTTTCCAATAAAAAGTCTTGGTGAAAACATTGGTCAAGGTGGGTGTTGGTGAGAATGCAACCGGTTCAGTGGCATCGCCACGACGCCACCCAGCCAGTGCAGTGGCGTCGTGGTGCCACCTAACTATGATGCCACCCATTTCTGTGGGTGCCATAGTTTCTGAAATGCTGTGAGGGGGTGCGGAGGGGGGATTGGTCCATCTGCCTCCCACTCCCCTCCCCGGCCGGCCAGAGGGTGATCTGAGACAGGGCGGCCTCTGGTCAGGGGCGCGTTATCAAGTTTGATGCCAAGAAGCGCGCTGACCACCTGCTCTCGCGCACCGTCCCGCGGCGCCGAAGCGGTACGCCAACCATCCAGGTTGGAGCACGACGGCCACTGACGCCAACATCAACAACCATCCAGGTTGGAGTACGGCGGCCACTGACGCCAACATCAACAACCATCCAGGTTGGAGTACGACGGGTACTGGCGCCATCATCACCAACCATCCACACGATAGGGATACGGGCAAGGAAGTGGAAGGCCATGGTTACGTATTGAGCACATGCAACATTGAACACATTTAATACATTGAACCTCAAGGTGGAGGCGGCCGAAGCGGCCGCCTCCATCTTCTTGAGGAAGTAGATCGGCCGCACTCGGCACTCGACACACGCTGCAGTGGAAGTGACGAGGGGTAGCTGGCCGCAGCTGAGCGTGCTCTCCTCACTGGCCAGGAGGACGTGCTGGACGCAACAGCGGGTTTGTTTCTACGGTGTGGGCCGGGACCGCCTCAGGCGGCATGTGCAGATGATGCATGACGCTCCGACACAGCGCAGTATGGCGGTGAGCACGCGGCAGGGTGTTGTGGGGGCGCTGCGGAGCGACTGCAGCCTCCAGGGAGTGATGTCAGAGGTCGCCGACTTGGTGCGACTGGTGCTGACCGCTCCGGTCACGCCCTGCTCAGCTGAGCGCAGCTTCAGCCGGCTGCGACGGCCGAAGAGCTGGCTCCGGTCCACCATCAGCCAGGAGAGTCTCAACCACGCTGCGATATAGGCGACCTGCCCCGACACCCTGCATAATCTGGACATCCGCACTTTCGTGCAGGAGTTTGCCGATGAGACCGCTCGGCGTATGACAACTGGTTCGGAAAGTGCTAGTGGTGTTTTGGTCGTGGAAATGCGACCGTGCAAGAAGCTCAGCTGCGGTTGTGATGTGTTCAGTTCGGCTGTGGTTTTAGCTTTCGCAGATTGGGTGTGGTTTCTGCTGGTGCGGATTGGTTGTGGTTCCGACTGTACAGCTGGGCTGTAGTGCTGACTTATTGAGCTCGGCTGTGGCTTTGGCCTTTCGGCTAGGCTGTTGTTTTAACTTGCGCAGCCATGCTGTGGCAGTTTTACCTTGTGCAAGTCGGCTGTGGTTCTAGCTTGTGCGGCTTGGCTGTGGTTCTGACTTGTTCAGTTCGATTATGGTTCTGACTTGTTCAGATCGATCATGGTTTTGACTTATTCAGTTCGATTATGGTTCTGACTCGTTCAGCTCGGCTGTGATTCTGACTGGTGCTGTTCGGCTGTCAACGTTTTAGCGTTGGAAGCGTTGTTGTGACTTTGGTTTCTGCAACCCGGATGTCGATCCCGCTTTAGTGGCGCGAATGCGGATTTTGCGATGTATGATATAGCCATTCGGCTGTTGCAGCCATGGCATGTTCTAATTAAATCAGAAATGCATGAATTAAGACTATGTTTCCTTTTAGTGCTCCGAATCTCACACTAAAATACAAGGAAATCCGAGAGCAGATGAGTTTGCGAATGACCAACCCTGGTCGAAGCGCCCTAAAGCCCCGAGATCAGGTGAGTTGTTAGTCCTCCCCCCTCTTGAGGGTATCCTGGCTACGACCACAGGTCAGGCCCTCGGCCCTAGCAATCAATTTCACAAAACGACACCCCTGGAGTAGTCGATCTGTCCGATCAGATGGATGCCTTTCTGGCGGCGGGTTCTTGCAGCTCTGCAAGAAGCCTCTGTGTCGGACTGTAACTTGCAGGCGTGCGCACTGATGCTTCATAGACAGACAGCCCCTTCCATTGTCACAACCGTTCTGTATGCAAATGCAGCCCGTCTCTCTCCCTCCTTTCAAGTCCCTATCTCCCATTCTTTCCTCCTCTCATTATGCTTCCTTTCTTCATTTAGCTCTCTCTCTCTCTCTCTCTCTCTCTCTCTCTCTCTCTCTCTCTCTCTCTCTCTCTCTCTCTCTCTCTCTCTCTCTCTCTCTCTGTCTCTGTCTCTGTCTCTGTCTCTGTCTCTGTCTCTGTCTCTGTCTCTGTCTCTGTCTCTGTCTCTGTCTCTGTCTCTGTCTCTGTCTCTGTCTCTGTCTCTGTCTCTGTCTCTGTCTCTGTCTCTGTCTCTGTCTCTGTCTCTGTCTCTGTCTCTGTCTCTGTCTCTGTCTCTGTCTCTGTCTCTGTCTCTGTCTCTGTCTCTGTCTCTGTCTCTGTCTCTGTCTCTGTCTCTGTCTCTGTCTCTGTCTCTGTCTCTGTCTCTGTCTCTGTCTCTGTCTCTGTCTCTGCCTCTGCCTCTGTCTCTCTTTCTCTGCCTGTTTTTCTCTTTCTCTCTCTGTCTCTGTCTCTGTCTCTGCATCTGTCGCTGACTCTGTCGTGCCATCAATCCCAAAACAATTATTTCTCTGTGAGGATTAAAAGCCATTTTTCCACTGTCTCCGAAGAAGTTTCCTCTGCTATGTACAAAAGGGACGACTCTCTTTCCGTGTGCAGTTGCGAGCTGTGAACATTTCCGGGCCACATACGTGTCGCTTTTAACAACTGCTCTTCAGCCACGAGAGCCTAGAGGAGCGTGGAGCCTAGGAGCCTAGAGGAGCCATTCATGCGTGCATCTCAGACGTTAATATAGGAATTGTGGGGTAAAAAGGATCATTGTTCCTCTGCTATCCATCGGCACGGCATCTGGAGTTATGGATCGCAGGGCACGCACGCTACCCAGTATGACAGCGACACGTCATCCACGGGTGGTGACGGCGGCATTGTGGCGCGTCACTGGAGCGCGTGATGACGGACGGTGGCGAGCTGTGAGCGGGCGTGTACGCCTGGGTTTCCGCGCTGTGGTGGCGAGCTGTAAGCGGCCGTGTACGCCTGGGTTCCCGCGCTGTGGTGGCGAGCAGTGAACGGGCGTGAGTGTCGGGTTTCCCGCGCCGTGATGACGGACGGTGGCGGGCAGTGAGCGGGCATATGCGCCTGGGTTCCCGTGCCGTCGCGGCGGCCGAGACGGGTCGGCACAGCTGCTCGGTCTCACGTCTGCGGTCGGTGTGTGTGTCGTCGGCCGCACAGCTGCTGTCGTGAGACTGGTCGGCTGTCACTCCGAGACGGCGGCCCAGTCACCGGTCTCAGATCTCCCGAGTACCGAGGCGGCGTCACACTGGAGTGTCGCCCTATCGAGTACCGAGGCGGTGTCGCACTCGGGAGTGTCGTCCTATTGAGTACCGAGGCGGTGGCACTCAGTCTCGCCCTCCCCGAACATCGAGACAGTGTCGATGACGAGTCTCACTCTCGACCATCCGGGCGCCTAGACAGTAATACAGTCGCGATTGTCGACCCCGTCTGGTACCGAGACGGCGGCGGGACACGAGTATCGGCTCCGAGAGAGGCAGTGTGACAGTAACGAATCTCTTCACCCCAAGTAGTGAAGCAGTGGTTTAGTGCCGAGTATCTTCTCGCAAAATCGAGACAAGTGATGTCCCCGAATTTCATCCCCTCCCGAGCTGTGACTGAGTCGTCGTCAGGAGTCCCGGTGTCTCGGTATCGGGCGAACTGGCCCGTTGTTGAAAGTTCTGCGTCTCACTGAGGAAGTATTGAGAGCATATGAACACCGAATAGTTGTCGATAGTTATTGGGTACTAAACATTATTTTTTTTTGGTCTGCTCCCATGCCTACCTCCGTAAAAGGTGGGAGGAGCCTGTGTGGTGTTGCATGAAGCAGATATCCAGTATCGCATATACAGAGATGATTGCAAATTAGCTATTCCCCTTACTTAGCTAGCGCGACAGCGTTTCTATGTATTGCCGGTAACCGGACAAATGTACGTACGCAAATGTACGTAAGCAAATGTACGTAAGCGCAGATGTACGTATAGCTAATGTACGTAACCGCAAATGTACGTATGGAAAATGTACGTATGCGCAAATGTACGTAAGCGCAAATGTACGTAAGCGCAAAAGTACGTAAGAGCAAATGTACGTATGAACAAAAGTACGTAAGCGCAAAAGTACGTAAGGCAAATGTACGTAAGCGCAAATGTACGTAAGTGCAAATGTACGTATGCGCAAATATACGTAAGCGCAAAAGTACGTAAAGGCAAATGTACGAATGCGCAAATGTACGTAAGCGCAAATGTACGTATGCGTAGATGTACGTAATTGCAAATGTACGTAAGTATAAAAAGTACGTAAGCGCAAATGTACGTAATCGCAAATGCACGTATGTACAAATGTACGTAGGCGCAAATGTAGGTATACGTAAATGTACGTAGGTGCAAAAATACGTAAGCGCAAATGTACATCAGCGCAAATATACGTATGCGTAAATGTACGTAATTGCAAATGTGCGTGAGCGCAAAAGCATGTAAAGTAAGTACGTAGTAAGTAAGTACATAGTAAGTGGTAAGGTAAGTAAGTATGTAAAGTAAGTACGTAAATATACGAATGCAGATATGGGCATAAGCGCAAAAGTACGTATGGCAGATGTACGTAAGCTCAGATATACGAAAGCGCAAAAGAACGTATGGCAAATGTACTGATGGCAGATATACGTCAGACCAAAGGTGCGTACGACAAAGGTACGTAAGCGAATGTATATAAGCGCAAATGTACGCATGACATTTGTACCTAACCAAATGTAAGTAAACGCAAAGGTACGCATACGTAAATGTACGTACATTTGCGCATACGTACTTTTGCACATACATACATTTTTGCTAACGTACTTTTGCGCATGCGTACATTTGCGCTCACGTACATTCGCGCATACGTACATTTGCTTACGTACATCTGCCATACGTATCTGGTCGAAGCGCCCTAAAGCCCAAATAACTAACAACTGCCATACGTACATTTGTCCTTACGTACATTTGTCCTAGAATCTGCATTACCACCTTGTGCATTACATGATCACGGTGTGATTGATCAGTGTCGGGACCAATGACCAGCGGAGTTGCCAGCCCAGCCCAGCCCTGTTGACAGCCCTCGGACTCTGAAAGGTTGTTGGCAGCCAGAAACACCTGGCAGCTTTTAGCAGCAATGTTCGCGAATGTCATCCGACCTCCTCCAAGAATCCAGATCTGAACTCGGAAGAGGTTAGACGAGTTTGGATAAGACTTGGGAAGAATACAGGGAAGCTTCGGAGATGCTGGAGGAAGAGAACGATAATATGAGTTTAAATCAGATGCGATGCTGTCGAAGAGGCTTGTATGTGAGCATCGGAAAAGGCGCATCGAGAGCCTCACGACACCGGGAGGGCATCAAGACTCGGGACCCGGGACGCGGAGAAGCCGTCGAAAGATGTCAGACACTGGCCTGTTGCTGTGAGTCCCCGGACAGTCGGCGACGGTTTTGAAAACCTTATGCCTCGGTGTCGACGGTACCGAACTCTTTTTCAAAGTCGTCGCACACTGAGAGGCTGTTGGCAGCCACATACACTGAGAGGTTGTTGGCAGTCACATACACTGAGAGGTTGTTGGCAGCCACATACACTGAGAGGTTGTTGGCAGCCACATACACTGAGAGGTTGTTGAGAGCCCCCGGACTCTGAGCGGTTGTCGAGAGCCTTGGTGAGGTCTGGGTCTCGCATGCTGAACCGGTGTAGTGGACCCTGAGTGCCTGTAGCAGACGGAGCTGGACCACAGCACGGAAGTGTCAATGTCATCCAGTATCAGTGTGATGAGATATCCCAGTGGATCTAAAAAGCGTGCTGCATGATTGCAGTTTGCTGCAACTTGCCTTCATCCACTGGCTCTGGTCTTCGGACTGTGGAATCTGCCGCCAACTAGAGAAAATGATGACAGTCGACGTTGGTCGATACTTTGCTCACTACCATTATCGTATGCCACTTCTCACATAAGCACACTCTTCAACGCTGCCGTTGATTGTCCGTGCATTCCCACATCTTTCCTTAACCCTTCCTTCGTCGTTATTTTTTTGTCGAGTCATCCCGGTCTATTTCCTGCTGACTTTTCCTTCCTCTCCAATTTGCTCCTGCCAATTTCCGCTGCTTCCCTGCTGCCCTTCGGGCGCTTTAGCGATCTTTGAATCGACGCACGGGCCGTCACAAAGTGCCTGCCTTGAGAGGATTTATTGAGCCATGTCAATGCCGGCCTCCACACAGAGGGACGGCTGAGGGGAGGGGCAGACAAAAACAGCAGCTGCTGCTGTCGAACGGTAGCCGCGGCGTGCCGGTGACCGCGCGGATAGCGTGTGTGGCACTGCCGCTATGATGCTGGTGCACGGAGCCAATGCATGCTGGAATGCGGCCTGGCGCGAACAGAATCGGTACGGCTGTGTGCTGCACAGCTGCGCCGGCAACGGTGCCGGGCGGTGAGGACGTGAAACCCGACAGGGTCTGCACGAATGCCGGTCGGTGAGGACGCGAAACCCTGTCGGGTCTGCACAAATGCCGGGCGGTGAGGACGCGAAACCCGACAGGGTCCGCAAGGATGCCGGGTGGTGAGGGTCTGCACGGTTGCATTACGAGAGTATGACGGGAGGACATATTCACCGCCAATGCACTGCAGCAGTGCATAATCCGACCGGGTGCTTTGCTTGCCAAAATATTACTGGCTATAAACGACTGCCTTCTGGTACGAGCAACGGGTGAGCCACTCAGCATTCCGCCGGACGACTGGACGTTTCAGAGTTGTCACATGCAATCTTGGACGGTGGTATTAAAGTTCGTAATACGACGAATTGCCCAGCGATATGTCGATTGAAGCGGCTGCACGCCATCGATCTCGATCGACCGGAGTGCAGGAGCCGACTGCCTCAGCATGGTCTCTCTGATACTCACGTCGAGGGTGTGCGAGCACCGATAGCCTCACCATGGTATCTTTGATACTCACGCCGGTGGCACCGATATCAAAGCAAAGCACCGATATCCTCAGCATGGCCTCTCTGATACCCACGCTGAGGGTGTGTGACCACCGATATCCTCAGCATGGCCTCTCTGATACCCACGCTAAGGGTGTGTAAGCACCGATATCCTCAGCATGGCCTCTCTGATACCCACGCTAAGGGTGTGTAAGCACCGATATCTTCAGCATGACCTCTCTGATACCCACGCTAAGAGTGTGTAAGCACCGATATCCTCAGCATGGCCTCTCTGATACCCACGCTAAGGGTGTGTGACCACCGATATCCTCAGCCCGGCCTCTCTGATACCCACGCTAAGGGTGTGTGACCACCGATATCCTCAGCACGGCCTCTCTGATACCCACGCTAAGGGTGTGTGACCACCGATATCCTCAGCCCGGCCTCTCTGATACCCACGCTGAGGGTGTGTAAGCACCGATATCCTCAGCATGGCCTCTCCGATGCTCGCGCCGAGCATTGTGTCAGCTCACCCTCGCCGCCGGCTCGTGGCTGCTAATTCAGCCGTCGGCGGCGAGTGCTTTGAATGCCGGGGATGCTCGACAGTCAGCTGTCCTCCGGCCGCCGGCTGGCTACTTTTAGCCGACCCCGCCAGTCTTCCCCCTTCGCACCTGGCATAGGAGACACCTCCGACACGGGAGCCTCCGCGCTACGGCCGCTGCGCTGCTGCGACGCCACCATGATGGCGTGCCGCCCATGCATGATGGAGCCCTTCGTCGCAGCGCTGTCGGGTATGCACGCGCCCACCAAATGTGTTTGTGCTGTTGCGGCGCCGACTGAGCCCACGTCCTGCCGCGCGCGCGCCCGCGCCTGTGCTGCGGAACACACAGCGGCTCTGTGCAGGCGATCGAGACCTGGGCAGGAAATCGGACAATGCACCGGAAGCATGGCGGCTCCGCCGGGCTGCTGCTTCGCCCCCGGGTTCCGGGCTGGCTCTGGAGTTTGACCCCTGTCGGCCGAGGACGGCGAGTGCTGCTATTTATCGATCTATTCTTGGTTTCTAGGACAAATGTACGCATGGAAGATGTACGTAAGCAAATGTACTTATGCGCAAAAGTATGTATAGCAGATGTACATAAGCGCAGATGTACAAAAGCACAAAGGTACGTATGGCAATGGTACGCAACGACATGTACGAAAGTGCAGATGGACGTGAGCGCAAAAGCACTTAAGCGCAAATATACGTAAGCGCAAAAGTACGTAAGTGCAAAAGTACGTAAGCGCAAATATACGTATACGCAAAATGTACGTAAGCACAAATGAACGTGTGCGTAAATGTACGTAAACGTACGTAAATGTACGTACGTATGGGCAAATGTACGTAAGTGCAAAATGTACGTCAGAGCAAATGCATGTAAATGCAAATTTACGTAACCCAAATGCAGGTACGGACAAGTGTACGACTGACAGATGTACGTAAGCGTACACAACCAAATGTACGTGTTTCAAATGTAGGTGCGTAAGCAAATGTACGTATGCACAAAAGTATGCATGGCAAATGTGCGTAAGCACAGATGTGCCTGGGCACAACCAGTACATATGACAAATGTACTTACGGCGAATGTACGTAAGGTCAACTGTACGCATGGCATGTGTATCTAACCAAATGTACGTAAACGCAGATGTACGTATTCGCAAATGTACGTACAGTGGCGCACATGTGCATTTGCTCTTACATACTTTTGAGTTTTATATACATTCGCGCTTACGTACACCTGCGCATACTTTCGCGCATATGTACATGTGCGCTTATGTACTTTTGTACTTACGCACATTTGCGCTTACATACTTTTGCGCATACGTATATTTGCGCATACGTACATTTGCGCATACACACATTTACGCTTACGTGAATTTGCGCATAACCACTTTTCCTCTTTCAAAGGGCCCATTAAAAAAAATTCGTGACAAGTTAATTGTCCTGTGGAGGGGGCCCAATCTACCACCATGGTTTCTGAGTCATCAGATTTCAACCCGTCACTCCCCCTCGCCATGTTCGAAGGTTTTTCTTTTGGTATCCCTTGATAAGTGAGCTCACACTGCTGAAACTGTACAAATCACTAAATATGTAAAATTTTCCTATTTCACGCATTCCAGTTCTTAACCATCCCAGTCGCCATCCCGTCAACGTTCGTGCACCTGTGCATACACCTTGCGCATTCGGCGCATCCGCCACACTTCGTGTGATTCTGCGGTTTCTGCTAGGCCTGCCACGTTTTGCTAATTGCTGCCACATGATAGTCCTGTGGCTTATTTGACGTCATGGTATGCTTCGTATGGGGGTTCGCTGGGAAAATTCGATTAATTTAATTTGATGATTCTATGATTCTCTTCCTCCCCATATTTTCCGGTGGCTCAGAAATCTGGATACCCGCTGAGCTTTTATGTACCTCATCCCTGGTTAGATATGCTCTCAGATTGATTACCGACAGAGGCCCTGATTTGGTGTCCTTTTCTGGACCCGCTGCGTTTTCCTTTGTCTACAGATGTGTTTTGGGCGACTTTCATGGACTGCGACGCGACTTTTCTGGGGCCCAGTGGGATTTTTTTTGGCCCCTGCATCATTTGTTGGATCACTAGCGCGAGCTTTAGCGGCCTCCACAAGTTTTTTTTGGCGTCCGACATGTTTTTGGGTTTTGTGACGTGATTGTTGGGGCCCCAGGGTGATTTTCCATGTCCGGATGGATTTTTCGGTGCCCCGGATCCATTTTTTTTCGAGTCTCAATGAGACTCGGAGCCCCGGTGCGACCTGCTAAATCCCTAGCATAATTTTCAAGGATCCGAGTGCGATGTTCTAGACCCTTAGGCTCAGCATGATTTTTATGGGCCCCGGCCCGACCTTTTGGACCCCAGCATGGTTTTCAAGGATCCCAGCACAACTTTTTAGGACCCCAGTGTGAATTTCAGGGGCCCAGACACAACTTTTTTGAACTCCCAACGTGATTTTCAGGGGCCACTGTGCGACCTTTTGAAGCCTCCAGCGTGATCTTCTGGGACCCCTGCCAGACTTTTTGAGGTTCCCAGCGCGATTTTCTTCTTTTTTTACTCGATTTTTTGGGCCACTTTCAGGAGCCCGGTCCGTGTTTTTGGGGCCGCAGCGTCATTTTCAGTGGCCCGGCGATACTTCCTGGCCCCCAGCATGATTTCCAGGGGCCCCGGCCCGACTTTTGGGGCCCACAGCGTGATTTCCAGGGGTACCGGCACGACCTGTGCGGCCACAGCGTATTTTTTTGGGCCCGGGTCCCACTTCTTGGAGCCCCCAGCGCGATTTTCACGGGCACCTGCCCAACCTTTTAAGGCCTCGAGCATGATTTTCAGGGCCCCGGCGCGACTTTTTGGCGGCCCAAACATAATTTTCAGTGGCCCGGTCCCGATTTTTGAACCACCTAGCGTCATTTCCAGGGGACTTGGAGCGATTTTTTGGGGACCTTAATGTGATTTTGGAGGGCCCCGATGTGATTTCAGGGTCCCCAGTGTTATTTTCTGGCAGGACTTTTTGGGGCCCCCAATATGATTTTCAGGGGGCCAGGTGCGTTTTTTTGGGGAGCCCCAATGGGATTTTTACGGGCTCGGCGCAGTTTTGCTGGACCCCGGCGCGATTCTTGGGGGCCTGAAAACCTCTCAGGGGGTGAGGGCAACTGCCATCTTTGACTTTTCTCTCCGTCGATACGCCACTGCCTCTTAATCTGCTATACTCGAATGAGTACATATCTAATGCCATAAGCCTCTCCCCAATTTTCGAACTTTTATAGTTCACTGATAAGCATAGTAGCTTTTTGCGCTGCAGTCTTTCTAGCATACCTATATATCGTTCCAAAAAACGACTCCATACCTGTGCACAATATTTTAAGTGCGGTCGCACATAGGCAAATAACATTTTTCATAATTTCCTTCGTGTGATATTTAACGCTCCTATATATAATTCGTAGCATTCTAATTGTCCTGTTCCGAGCTGAGTTGCACTACTTTTCTGCTTTTAGGTCACTTGAAACTAACATACCTGAGTCTCTTTCCTCTTCAATAGCATCCAGTTCTTTACCTTCCATTGTATATTTGAATGTCTCACCTCCAGACCCCAGATGCCTAACCTTACACTTTTCATAGTTGAAAGACAATCTGTCATTGATCATCACTCCTTTTTAGGTCCTCTAAGTCTAGCTGAATATTACTAGATCCATCACTATTCTTGCCTTCCCACCAGTTTCATTTCGCGAGCAAATTTAAGCACCCTTTTCCTCAACCCTACCTCAATGTTGTTCGCAAAGATGATAAGGAGTGGTGGACATGGAACGGAGCCCTGTGGCACTCCACTCAGAGCATGCTTCCATTCAGATTTGCATCCATTTGATACTACTCTTTGTTTCCTTTCCATTAACCATGCTTCAATCTAACCTAGACATTCTCCATCAATCCGCGCTACTTCAGCTTATTAATTAGACGTTTGTGCGGAACTGTATCAAAAACTTTGCTAAAGTCTAGGTACACAACATTATCCAACTATCATTGCCAACTTCCCTAGTAACATACTCCATGAATTACGTAATTAGTCAGGCAAGATCACCGAGATCGAAATTCATGTTGAGTACCCCATAAATGGTTATGCATATCAAGATCAGTCTACACGTTCTCATTGAAAGGTTTTTCTAACACTTTGCAAACTAGTGAGTATATGCTAACTGGTTTATAATAACCCATAGGTTCTATTGCCATTTAAAAACATTGGTGCTGCATTTGCATTACACCAATATTCAGGCATTTCGGAACTCTAAAAAAACGCCTGAAATTACACCTAAAGGAAATGCCTTAAATTTGAGCACACTCAAGTAAAATCTGAGCAAATATGTCATCAAATTCTGCGGCTTTAGTCGGATTTATTTGCTCAACCGACTTCCTACAACTTCTGGAATTATTGTAAGATGTTCTAACTTATCTCCTGTCATGGTATAACCTTCAGTGTTTACACATACACTTCGGTCCTCTTCGGTAAAAACGGATGGGAATTGCTTGCATAGGGACTCTACAATATCACAATTCTGAACCACCATTTCACCCTCTACCTCGAAGTGACCCACACTACATTTTTAGATTGACATTTGTAGAAATTAAAGAATCTTTTAGCAATTGTCCCCGGCAATCACTAGCTAATTTAAGGTCAACAGGTCCTTTAGATGCTCAAGCACACCTCCCACTTTACGTGCAGCTTATCCGATATGCCTTCAGGTTAGCCTTAGAGTTAAGGTCTTATAATTTTTAAAGCACTTCATCGACACCAGTAATTGTTTTAATTCCATTGTCAGTCACGAAGAGCATCTAACCATGTTCATTACGAGCTGTCTATTGGGAATGAACTGATCTTGACCTTGAAACATTACCTGCTAGCACTTCCCACCTTCGATGTGCATCAAAGCCTGACAGTAGCTCTTCCCCCTTCATTTCACCCAGGAAGACCCTTAACCGATCATAATTCGCTGGAGCAAGATTAATAGGTAAATACAATTAATACAAAATTGTACCAAATTAAGCTGAACTACTTACTTGACCTTAGCTAAGGATACAAAAAAATAATATTGCTACTTTATATCTAAAAATGTGTATTAAATACACAGGTCTTTCGACCGGGCTTCAGTTCGATAGTTAGTTATGTTGGCTTTAGGGCGCTTCGACCAGAGTTGATCATTCGCACACATAACGGGCCTCAGTTCAATTTAATCGGGCCTCAACCGGGCTTGTTCACACCAGACCGACTGGTCCCGGGCTTCGGTCCAAAATTTATTCGTATTTGTCGCCTCTAGTCACCAGCGCCGAGCTCGGAAGGCGTGCCACCAGTGACCGTGGTCGAAGGCGTGCCACCAGTAACCGTGGTCCCATGCTGCGGCCACACTCGCCGCCGACCCCGCCACGCCTGGCCGCCGGCCGGTAATTAGCTGCACGGCCGGCGCGGCGGCGAGCCTGGCGCGGCGGCGCTCCCACAATTGTCTCGGCCGTCCGTCGGTGCGGCGGCGACACCCGATCCATCAGCGACGTATCTGGCGCCGTCATCGGCGACGCTCAGTCACGGCCGCCTCGTGCCCGCCGCCGACGAGAGGATGGTCAGAAACGCCGGCTCCCGGCCGTCGACGAGAGGAGGGTCAGAAACGCCGGCTCCCGGCCGTCGACGAGAGGAGGGTCAGAAACGCCGGCTCCCGGCCGTCGACGGGAGGATGGTCAGAAACGCCGGCTCCCGGCCGCCGACGAGAGGATGGTCAGAACGCCGGCTCCCGGCCGTCGACGAGAGGAGGGTCAGAACGCCGGCTCCCGGCCGCCGACGAGAGGATGGTCAGAAACGCCGGCTCCCGGCCGCCAACGAGAGGATGGTCAGAACGCCGGCTCCCGGCCGTCGACGAGAGGAGGGTCAGAAACGCCGGCTCCCGGCCGCCGACGAGAGGATGGTCAGAACGCCGGCTCCCGGCCGTCGACGAGAGGAGGGTCAGAAACGCCGGCTCCGGCCGTCGACGAGAGGAGGGTCAGAAACGCCGGCTCCCGGCCGTCGACGAGAGGAGGGTCAGAAACGCCGGTATCCGGCCGCACACTATCCGATCAGCATGCCGAAAACATGGGCAGCCTGCGCTCATTCCTGTTCGTGAGCACACGGGAAGCCATGCTGCGATGGAATCCTTCCTGTCATTCCGTTCCGTGTCGCCCGCCCTTTTGATTCGTTCCTCTTTCCTCTGTCTGCTGCTCTCCTCGTCTGACCGCCGTGCTGTGGGTTGTTCACCCCACTTCGTCCAGCGCCAGAGGTCACTGGTGCCGCCGCCCAGCCCCGGAAAACCGGCGGCACAGCAAATACAGCCGCCCCCTCGAGCTTCAATGTAAACAAACCGCGCCGGCCATAGATTAGCGCCGCCGCACGGTCGTGACACACCCCACCACGTGACCGCTGCCATGGCTGACACACACCACCACGTGACCGCCGCCACAGCTGACACACACCATCACGTGACCGCCCCCACAGCTGACACACCCCACCACGTGACCGCCGCCACGGCTGACACACCCCACCACGTGACTGCCGCCACGGCTGACACACCCCACCACGTGACCGCCGCCACGGCTGACACACACCATCACGTGACCGCCCCCACAGCTGACACACCCCACCACGTGACCGCCGCCACGGCTGACACACACCATCACGTGACCGCCCCCACAGCTGACACCCCACCACGTGACCACCGCCACAGCTGACACACACCATCACGTGACCGCCGCCACGGCTGACACACCCCACCACGTGACCGCCGCCACGGCTGACACACACCATCACGTGACCGCCGCCACGGCTGACACACACCATCACGTGACCGCCGCCACAGCTGACACATCCCACCACGTGACCGCCGCCACGGCTGACACACACCACCACGTGACCGCCCCCACAGCTGACACACCCCACCACGTGACCGCCGCCACGGCTGACACACACCACCACGTGACCGCCGCCACAGCTGACACATCCCACCACGTGACCGCCGCCACAGCTGACACACCCCACCACGTGACCGCCGCCACGGCTGACACACCCCATCACGTGACCGCCGCCACGGCTGACACACACCATCACGTGACCGCCGCCACGGCTGACACACACCATCACGTGACCGCCGCCACAGCTGACACACCCCACCACGTGACCGCCGCCACAGCTGACACACACCATCACGTGACCGCCGCCACGGGTGACACACACCATCACGTGACCGCCGCCACGGCTGACACACCCCACCACGTGACCGCCGCCAAGGCTGGCACACACCATCACGTGACCGCCGCCACGGCTGACACACACCATCACGTGACCGCCGCCACGGCTGACACACCCCACCACGTGACCGCCGCCACAGCTGACACACCCCACCACGTGACCGCCGCCACGGCTGACACATCCCACCACGTGACCGCCGCCACGGCTGACACACACCATCACGTGACCGCCGCCACGACTGACACACACCATCACGTGACCGCCGCCACAGCTGACACATCCCACCACGTGACCGCCGCCACAACTGACACATACCATCACGTGACCGCCGCCACGGCTGACACACACCATCACGTGACCGCCGCCACGACTGACACACACCACCACGTGACCGCCGCCACGGCTGACACACCCCACCACGTGACCACCGCCACAGCTGACACCCCACCACGTGACCGCCGCCACGGGTGACACACCCCACCGCGTGACCACCGCCACGGCTGACACACACCATCACGTGACCGCCGCCACGACTGACACACACCATCACGTGACCGCCGCCACGGGTGACACACCCCACCACGTGACCACCGCCACAGCTGTCACACACCACCACGTGACCGCCGCCACGGCTGACACACCCCACCACGTGACCACCGCCACAGCTGTCACACACCACCACGTGACCGCCGCCACGGCTGACACACCCCACCACGTGACCGCCTTAAATATCACCTACTTTCCCATCGGGCGAGATTGGTTGGACCGTTTGTATGCTAATTAATGTCTTTTATAGCGTCGTAGTGTCTTTCTAACCAGGATGGGCTACACATCTGTGTTTAGCTCTGCTCTGTGGTAGGGGTCGGGTAGAGCTTAAAACATGGATTGCATTATCCGGACGGGCTTAGGATTGAATTGGATTTAGATCGGATTGGGTAGAACTGGGAGAAAGTGGTCAGATTTCGATGATATATAGGATTGACTTGGAAGAGATATTGCTCCTCTGCTTGTACCGAATCAATTTCTGTCAAGCAGATTAGATGTGGATTACCGTTCTGGTTTCAAATGGGTTTGGATTGGATGTAAATCAATTATACCCGGCCCTGATTGGAAGGTACCGAATAATTGAAATCCATGTTATGCCCTAGTGCAGGGATTTTCCGAACGGTGCACGAACTTTCCATTTGTCATTGCTTCTGCTCGCAGCGAGGAGCAGTCGCCTCCTCCATTGCCGGTGACATCACGAAACCAGAAGCACTGCTCTGTGGTCATCAACCAGCTGCTGCCGTCACCCGGGCGTCAACCACTGCCACTCGGAGGCCTTTGTGGCGCACGCCGACGCCGCCGTCTCTCGCCGCTCCGACCGTACAGAAACAAACAGTGCCGACGACGCCGCCGGCAGCCCAGCCGCGGCGTTATTAAAACCCGCCGCCGAGAGCGGCGGCCCGCTCAAGTGTGAGCTTTAATGTTGGCGAGGGGAATTTAATGCGGCGCGCCGTTATCGCTCCGCGGAGGGACTTCACTTGGTGCATGTGTCAGACACCCTCCATTTCCTCACGCCGTCCATCCGCTCAGCGCTGATAGCCAGACGTATTTGACACGTTTGGAAATGGGAAGGGACATCTCTCCCGATAGCTATGCAAGCCTTTCATCCCAGCTTTAACATATGCACGCATGCTTGGTGGTTCGGAGCATGATTTGACATTATTTATGTTTTTCCCAGCGTGACTTTAGCGGGTCATGAGGGATGGCTGATGCATGATGTTGGGTGCAATACGACTTAAGGAACAATTGGCCGTATTTCATCATCATTAGCTACAGTGGCACTACAAGCGAATGGCCAGCGGCTCATGACCAGCGGCCCATGGCCAGCGGTCCAGGTCCAGCGGCCCATGGCCAGCGGCCCATGGCCAGCGGCCCATGGCCAACGGCTCATGGCCATCGGCCCATGGCCACTCCGGAAACGTTTAGCATCTCAATGGAACACAAGTTGAGAACCGAAGGATGATATATTTCTAGAAGTGTGCAATCGAGGAAAACTTTGACCATCCAAGTGATGTAAAAACGAAGCGTGAATCATCTTAGATGCATGTTGGAGCATCGAAGCCCACAGCACCAGCGAAGGAGAAACTCTGGTGAAACTTGCAGGGGCGAACGCCATTTTGTCCCACAGGGCTACCGGATCACGAAAAGTCACGGAGCCGTGCACTCCTGGCTTGCTTGAACCTTGCTACGCTTATGCACAACACGTATCTCACACTGTGTATGATGGACTGTTCTGCGAGCAGAACAGATGCTACAACAAGCATTATCCTGAGCACCACAGATGCACTTTAGTGAGGGGGACAGGACAGATGTGCTGCATTGTCCGGAACAGGGCAGGTGTGCTGCATTGTCCGGAACAGAACAGGACGGGTGTGCTGCATTGTCCGGAACAGGACAGGTTTGCTGCATTGTTCAGAACAGGACTAAGGTGCGCTGCATTGTCCAGAACAGGACAGGTGTGCGCTGCATTGTCCAGTACAGGACAGGTGTGCTGCATTGTCCGGAACAGGAAAGGTGTGCGCTGCATTGTTCAGAACAGGACTAATGTGTGCTGCATTGTCGGGAACAGGACAGGTGTGCTGCATTGTCCCGGACAAGACAGGACAGGTGTGCTTTATTGTCCAGAAACAGGACAGAAACGTGGCCTGTCCCGGTGCTCGCCGTCAGACTGCACTACCACCATGGAGGCCCAGTAAACATGCCACCATCGTGACCAGCGGTACCTTCCACTACAGATCGGAATGCCAGATATTTGGCGCGCACCAGGTGGGCGGCGCGGGCGCCGGCGGGTCCGCCCCGAGCACCAGTCCAGACGCTACTGCCGCCTCGCGCCGCGGCGGGCCGACGGTTTTATCTCCGCCGCCCCAGCACCGGCCATAAATCATCATTAGCCTGCGAATCCATTTCTTCAGGAATTCGGCTATTTGTTTTTGTGTCTGGCACCTCGCCGTTTCTGCCCGCCCGAGAGCCGATTCAATGCTGGCTACATGATGGATGGCCACGTATCAACATGATGGAATAATTGGATCTAATGGGTGCCACTCTACGGAGTAATGCTAAGGTAACGTTTGGATACGCCACGTGTTCGAGTTGTGTAGCCGAGCTAATTTTACTACCCAGCCATGAAATATTGAACTGACATATGCCGGACACCACAGTTATCGCCGATTGTATTGACAGTAAACACGGCCGTCGGAAATCGAGTTGTCGGCAGGCGACTGTAATAACGTTTGAATCATTCACGCATTGATTTGTAGGTATCCTTTTAGGATGACATTGATGGAGGGTGCTGGCACCGCCATGTAGTAATTTAATGCAGGTCGTTAATGTTTTCGAACAGGTGCCAAGCTGTGTAGACGACACATGTTCTTCAGTCTTGTCGAATTCGCATGACAGTCTACTTAAGAGTAGACTGTCTACTTAGTTTGCGTTTAGTGTCCGACTACTATAGTCAGCTCCGCGCTGCAGAAGGCTGCCATTGGGTCAGGGCCTGTCTCTGGCCACTAGCCCGTCTCTGGGCCGTTACAACCAGTCTCGGGGCAAATACAACAGCCAGTTCCGGGGCAGGTACAGCCAATCATGGGGCAGGTACAGTCTAGTCCCGGGGCTGGTACACCCAGTCGCGGGGCGAATACAGCCAGTTCCGGGATGGGTATAGTCAGTTCCGGGGCCGATACACCCAGTCGCGGGGCCAGTACACCCAGTCGCGGGACGGGTACACCCAGTCTTGGGTCCCGTAACCCAGTCGCGATGCTGGTGGGCACGCCCAGTTCCGGGACGGGTGCAGCCAGTTCCGGGACGGGTGCAGCCAGTCGCAGAGCCGGCCGGTCCTCTCTGCTCGGGCCGCCCCCAGGTCGTGTGGGCTGGGGTCGTCGTCTCGGGTTTAACGGCCATCGATTGTGCCGTGTCGTCTAGTCGCCAGCCTGGCCGCACATATCGTCGGAGTGTGAGCCAGAGTGTGCCGACTGGCGGCCGTAACCCGGCGAACAGCCCGGCCGCCCGGCCGCCCGGCGAACTGCGTGCGTGGCCCAGGGCTTAACTGCTAATGGATAGTAACGCCCACTAGATAACTTGGCTAACTAAATAATAACCATACTAGATATAGACATACTATGCTATGCTATGCTATACTAGATACTAAACACTAGATAATAGCACTAACTAGATACGGACCACGTTGACTGCTAATGGACAGTAACGCTTACTAGATAACTGGACTAACTAGATAATCACTATGCTAGATATAGACATGCTATGCTATACTATGCTAGATAACTAAGCACTAGATAATAATAACAGTAACTAGACAGCAGTAACGGATCGTGTTCACTACTATTGGATAGGAACGCTTCTCAGTGTACATGTGTAATGCAGACTCCCAATACTTCAGTATAGTACACATTTCCTCACCTCGCTTAGCACGCTTGGTGTCTGGTGTTCTAATCCGGTGTGAAGTGTTTCTTGTAACGCCCTGTCAATTGTTAATGTAGTCGAGACGAAATATGATTGGGGCGGAAGTTGCACACGATGGATGATCACAGTGCATTAGCGGACCCACTTCATGTTGAATGCATTGGGGCGGGGGGGGCGTGGCACGGGAGCGGTCTGTCTGGCCTTGTGACCAACATTGAGGGCGTGGTACAGGCACGGTCTGTCTGGCCTTGTGACCAACATTGGGGGCGTGGTACAGGCACGGTCTGTCTGGCCTTGTAGTCAACATTGGGGGCGTGGTACAGGCACGGTCTGTCTGGCCTTGTAGTCAACATTGGGGGCGTGGTACTGGAACGGTCTGTCTGGCCTTGTGACCAACATTGGGGGCGTGGTACAGGCACGGTCTGTCTGACCTTGTAGCCAACATTGGGGGCGTGGTACTGGAACGGTCTGTCTGGCCTTGTGACCAACATTGGGGGCGTGGTACTGGAACGGTCTGTCTGGCCTTGTGACCAACATTGGGGGCGTGGTACAGGCACGGTCTGTCTGGCCTTGTGACCAACATTGGGGGCGTGGTACAGGCACGGTCTGTCTGACCTTGTAGCCAACATTGGGGGCGTGGTACGGGCACGGTCTGTCTGGCCTTGTGACCAACATTGGGGGCGTGGTACAGGCACGGTCTGTCTGGCCTTGTGACCAACATTGGGGGCGTGGTACTGGAACGGTCTGTCTGGCCTTGTGACCAACATTGAGGGCGTGGTACAGGCACGGTCTGTCTGGCCTTGTGACCAACATTGGGGGCGTGGTACAGGCACGGTCTGTCTGGCCTTGTAGTCAACATTGGGGGCGTGGTACAGGCACGGTCTGTCTGGCCTTGTAGTCAACATTGGGGGCGTGGTACAGGCACGGTCTGTCTGGCCTTGTAGTCAACATTGGGGGCGTGGTACAGGCACGGTCTGTCTGGCCTTGTAGTCAACGTTGGGGGCGTGGTACTGGAACGGTCTGATTGGTCTGTGGCCAACATTGGGGACGTGGTACTGGAACGGTCTGTCTGGCCCTGTGGCCAACATTGGGGACGTGGTACTGGAACGGTCTGTCTGGCCCTGTGGCCAACATTGGGGGCGTGGTACTGGAACGGTCTGTCTGACCTTGTAGCCAACATTGGGGACGTGGTACGGGAACGGTCTGTCTGGCCTTGTGGCCAGCATTGGGGGCGTGGTATTGGAACGGTCTGTCTGGCCTTGTAGCCAACATTGGGGGCGTGGTACTGGAACGGTCTGTCTGGCCTTGTGACCGACATTGGGGGCGTGGTATTGGAACGGTCTGTTTGGCCTTGTAGCCAACATTGGGGGCGTGGTACGGGAACGGTCTGTCTGACCTTGTAGCCAACGTTGGGGGCGTGGTACTGGAACGGTCTGTCTGACCTTGTAGCCAACATTGGGGACGTGGTACTGGAACGGTCTGTCTGGCCTTGTAGCCAACATTGGGGACGTGGTACTGGAACGGTCTGATTGGTCTGTGGCCAACATTGGGGGCGTGGTACTGGAGCGGTCTGTCTGGCCTTGTAGCCAACGTTGGGGGCGTGGTATTGGAACGGTCTGTCTGACCTTGTAGCCAACATTGGGGGCGTGGTACTGGAACGGTCTGTCTGGCCTTGTAGCCAACATTGGAGACGTGGTACGGGAACGGTCTGTCTGGCCTTGTAGCCAACATTGGGGACGTGGTACTGGAACGGTCTAATTGGTCTGTGGCCAACATTGGGGGCGTGGTATTGGAACGGTCTGTCTGACCTTGTAGTCAACATTGGGGGCGTGGTACTGGAACGGTCTGTCTGGCCTTGTAGCCAACATTGGAGACGTGGTACGGGAACGGTCTGTCTGGCCTTGTAGCCAACATTGGGGGCGTGGTACTGGAGCGGTCTGTCTGGCCTTGTAGCCAACATTGGAGACGTGGTATGGGAACGGTCTGTCTGGCCTTGTAGCCAACATTGGGGGCGTGGTACTGGAACGGTCTGTCTGGGTCGTGTCACCAAGCACCCGGTGCGTTCGGCTTTCGGTTTAGATGTTGTCATTGCGCTATATTATCGGTGTATGATTTGTCATTAAGCTGGAATTCAAGAACTTGGTGTCAGGGTTCATGCAATAAGAGCTCTGTTTGACACAGTGCCATGTAATAAGCTCCGTTTGGCACAGGATCATGGAATAAGCTCTGTTTGGCACATGATAATACACTAAGCTCTGTTTAGCACAGGATCATGCAATAAGCTCTGTTTGGCACATGATAATACACTAAGCTCTGTTTAGCACAGGATCATGCAATAAGCTCTGTTTCGCACAGGATAATACACTAAGCTCTTTTTAGCACAGGATCATGCAATAAGCTCTGTTTGGCACATGATAATACACTAAGCTCTGTTTAGCACATGATAATACAGTAAGCTCTGTTTGGCACAGGATAATACACTAAGCTCTGTCTGGCACAGGAGCATGCTCCATAAAGCCACTCCAGCCAACACTCGGAACTAAACCTTTCTTTAAAAAAGCAATGCTGTGGTGTCACCAGCAGATACCCCCACACCTCCAGCATTAAGTGCGCCGAGACGCTCATCAAACTGCAAATTCAATAAGGTGCCGGTCCTATCGGCCGGCCGCTACCTTTGTGCCGGCTCACAAAGCGGCTGACGGCGCGGCTTCCGGTCGATTGCTCGCCACATTCGATGCCGTCTCAGAGAGTGGGCACCCCTCTCGGTGGTGCCGCGCGCCACACGGCTATGGTCCGGCTCATCAAACTCAGCTCCGCGCCGCTCTGTCGAATGTCGACTGCGCCAACGGCCCAGCGTTTGTTTCCACTCCCCGTCTCCGTGCTGTCATATATCTCAATCAGCGCAGCAATCTCTGTAATGGAATCCGATTTGAGTCACAATTAAGGGTGCCGGGTAGCTACGGGGACGCCGTAGGCTCTCCCCTCGCCATTCCCTTCGCACTCAACAACGCTTTAAGCCTTTTGCAGGGCAAGGATACACGGACAGCCATCTCTTGCTTTCTTTCTGTCTTTCTGTCTTTATTTCTTTCTTTCTTCCTTCCTTCCTTTCTTTCTTTCTTTCTTTCTTTCTTTCTTTCTTTCTTTCTTTCTTTCTTTCTTTCTTTCTTTCTTTCTTTCTTTCTTTCTTTCTTCCTTTCTTTCTTTCTTTCTTTCTTTCTTCTTTCCTTCTCTCTTTCTTTTTTATCTCCTCTCTCTCTCTGTCTCTGTTTCTGTCTCTGTATCTGTATCTGTATCTGTATCTGTATCTGTGTCTGTCTTTCCCTCTATCTCGCTATCTCTCTCGCTTTCTCCCTCCTACTCTTCCGCGCGTAGTCCGTGGGAGTTCGCCACTGGCCAACGTCTCCGGCAGAACTGTGTACATGCTCGACGTCCCCATGCGGGCGCACGCCGCAGTTCGGCGCGCGTCAGCGAGTAACGGCGGTGCACCGCCGTCGTCTGCAGCTGTTGGCCACCGTGCCACATCTGTCCACCAGTGGTCTCCAGTGCTCCACGGGTGCCCCAGGCCACAGACGTCAATTCACTAATTCGCTTACGCTGACCGCCACCCGGTTTGTGAGGCTGGGTCCCGTGAGAAGGTGGCCTTATGCGGCTCGGGCGGTAGGCGCCCTTTGTACGGGTGGGTCAGCGACGGTCACTGGTGAGGTGGTCCGGCGCTCATTTCGGCCGACAGGTACACGATGTACACGATGTCTGCCGATCCGTCACCAGCACAACACACCACAGCCGTGTCACAACATCTGTGGACAGGATGTCTGCTGATCCGTCACCAGCACAGCGCACCACGGCCGCGTCACGACATCTGTGGACACGATGTCTACCGATCCGTCACCAGCACAACGGACCACAGCCACGTCATAACATCTGTGGACAGGATGTCTGCTGATCCGTCACCAGCACAACGGACCACAGCCGCGTCACGACATCTGTGGACACGATGTCTGCCGATCCGTCACCAGCACAACGGACCACAGCCGCGTCACGACATCTGTGGACACGATGTCTGCCGATCCGTCACCAGCACAACGGACACGGCGCGTCACGACATCTGTGGACACGATGTCTACCGATCCGTCACCAGCACAACGCACCACAGCCGCGTCACGACATCTGTGGACACGATGTCTGCTGATCCGTCACCAGCACAGCGTACCACGGCCACGCCACGATATCTGTGGACACGATGTCTGCCGATCCGTCACCAGCACAACACACCACGGCCACGTCGCGACATCTGTGCCAATATTGCACCCTACACCGAGGTGCACCACATGCCATCATGATCCGGTGACACACATCCCGCCGTCGAAGGTTTTTCCGACAGCCATGAGTGAATACGCTTCACTATTCACGTCTGTTGATCATGCCGAGCGCTATTGCCTCCTCGGTACCCAGACATCATCGGTAAGTTGGCAGGTAAACGGAGTATTTTGCGTCATGTCTAAGTTGAGCAGCATCGTCGACGACACAGTGAAGGCATTGGCCGTGCGTGCATCCGCGATTGAACGTCGTGGGTAGAGACAAAAAGACGGCTTGGTGACACCTGTCACCAAGCCGTTGACAGCACTGCGGCATGTCGCGTGGTGTATTTGCATGTTGTCTGGCAGTAGTCTGCTTGTTGTATCGCTCGCGGCGGCTTCTTGGGAACATACGTGGCGTTTTTCGACATTTTCCGATCTTTCCAAGCGGTGCTTTTGCACTGGCAGTACTGTCCGGTGGCCACCTTTTCGATTCATCGTCATGACATCCTGATTTCTTTATTTTTTCATTTCATCGCCAACAGGTCAAATCCACTAACGGACGAAGGAAGTAAAACGGGAAAAAGACGTCGCAAGGTACAAGACTGCAAGCGAATACACGATGCACATGTACACAATACACACGACACACGATACACACGATACACACTAATACATGTACACGATAAGGAAGTGAAGTACCGTGCACATGAGAGCGTGGCACAAAATATCCCATACGATGGTATCAGTTTCAACAAGAGCATGAATCTGATACAAATCGGTGTGGCCGCCGAGAGAATGAAGACAAACATGACGCATTAACAAGACAAACATGAAGACAAACATGACGCATTAACCAAGAGGATCGTTGCGCGAGCATTTCCCATGAT
Source organism: Ashinkailepas kermadecensis (assembly GCA_034440615.1). Lineage (NCBI taxonomy): Eukaryota > Metazoa > Arthropoda > Thecostraca > Neolepadidae > Ashinkailepas > Ashinkailepas kermadecensis. The sequence goes on from JAOTOM010004252.1 coordinate 110,916, forward strand.
CAAGAAATCTGTATAACTGATACCCATATTAGACGTTCGTTGCTTGCTCCTCTGTCTAAGTAAGTGCGATATATATTATACAATTATGGACCTTTAAACTGCGAGCGGGCATGTCGGCATTGCTATCGCCCCGTATGAGAGCGCTTACTAACTGCAGCAGCCTGCAAAACAGACCCCGCAGCACCATCTTACTAACTGTAGCAGCCTGCAAAACCCGCAGCACCATCTTAACTCGCGTCGTCAGCACGCAAAACATATTCTGTGTGTGGGTCGAGCGAGTTGGAACATGGGATGGGAAACACGAAGAGCAGATATTCCGAGTGAACTCTGAAGATGTTTGTGATAGACCGCAGAGCATGTCTCTTAACACGCGCCCTGGAGGGCCTCGGAAAATTACGCGCACTGGAGGGGGGGGGGGCGGATTCCGCCCCCATAAAATCTCGGCTCCTAATGAAGCTAGAGGAACGAAATTCGCAGGGTGGATGGGTACTGTAGTCAACTCTATTGTGTGCAAATTTCATGACCTTAGGTCAATATCTTCAAGGTTAAATGAGGTCACATTTGCAAAATTTTCTGGCATTGCGTGGCTTGGCTTGTCATCGTTATGGATCGCTGTGATTGTATTTAAATGCTCCAAAATGGGCATCAATGATGTTTTGGACATTACTAATGATGCAATGCAGATGCTGGACCCAACATTTGACCTCAGGTCACCTATATAGCACCACTTTATCAGGTCGGTTATCTGTTCCAGTTACCGAAACCGGGCCGCCCGCCCGACTGCTCCGTCGGGCAGCTCGGAGCAATCGGCTTCGTGAAGAAAGGAGTGAAGTACATGAATAAAGTATGGAAACGCAATGACAAACAGTGCAAATGACAAACAGTAGTGCATTTATGACAACATTCCAGTTGATCAAGTTTGGTTCCATTAACCTGTCATAAACTTGACCTGACTTGACCTCGGTGACCTAACATGATCTTGAAACTATATAGCATATCAATATACATCAAACAAGTCGCTAGTGTTGCCAAGAACACTTCCCTTTTGCGAATATACGGGAAGCGCATCAGCGCCGATTTTTGTGGTCTGGCGCTATACATTTTTTTAACTTTACCGGCCCCTAACTTGAAAAAATGTCGGCCGATTTCCATTTTTCGTACTTTAAACGACGCGCCGGTCATTTCTAAGCAGGTACGCAGAAAATCGCGTATATCGACCGGTAACATCTGCAGTTATTTACGAAAAATCGGAGGGGTGGGCGGATTTCGCCCCCCTCCAGTGCGCGTGTTAAAGCCGGAGCCCGTGAAGAAACTTTGAATTGCTGTAGAGTGCAAGAATATGAAAGATAATTGCTGGTATTTAGCTCAGAAGTGGCCAAAAGCAAATAATTTGGTGCTGTACTCGATTAACCCGCATGGTGTAGGGGATTCCAGCGCAGTCCAAATGACACTTGCGTGCTCTAGTATTAATCATAATGCTCAATTCCAAAAAGTATGGGTGTTTCTCCAGCACCACACGTTAACACTAGATCTTGTTCGATGCCTGAGAGTGCAAATAACGCTGAAATTGGCGCCACGTTCGAAATGGAAAGAAGGATGCATTCGCAGTTCGCTTGGATCGAATCTGTCTCTTTGAAACTGTGTCCAACGGGAATCTTAACCGAAGCTACACCAGTACTTCGTGATTAATGCACCTTTCGTGTGGAATTGCGGTTGCAAACATTCCGACAAAGTCAGGTGACGACACTGGTGGAACGCCATGTCGATGCAGGCGATGATGCTGGTTAATATTAGTTGTATGTACATATTGTTGTAAATTTGTCAAAGTTTTCTTCATCATCTTCTACCTCTGCATCTTCGTCTGCATCTTCTGGCCTGACATAATCTACTTCTTCCCTGTCAATGTCATTCTCTTCTTCACCTGCTATTTACCTTTCTTTACAGCCTAGCTGTCATATAAACTCATATTAAAGCCAATTAAGATGAAATAAAATCGATGATTGTTGGATCAATACTTTTTCTTCCCGCGTTCATGAAGAATGTACGTAATCCAACCCACGATACTCATTATGTGTGTCACAGCTACTCTAAGCGCACCAGCGTGTCCCAATACTTCCTGTCTTTATAAAAAATCAATTAATTGGAACGTTTTATTGGCGTGGGGCCCTGGGGGGGGGGGGGGGAAAGAAGAAAAAAAGGAGACCAATCCTCCAGGGCCCCCCCCCCACAAAAAAAAAAAAAAAACAAAAAACCCCAAACACAGAAGAGAACCAAAAAACCAAACCCACCCCCGAAGACCCCCCAAAAGAAAAAAAAAAAAAAAAAAAAAAAAAAAAAAAAAAAACCCAAAAAAAAAGAGAAAAGAAAAAAAAAAAAAAAAAAAAAAAAAAGGGGGAAACCATTAACCAAAAAAAAAAAAAAAAAAAACCCCCCAACAAAAAAAAAAAAAAAAAAATAAATAGAAGAAGAAAAAAAAGAAAAAAAAAAAGAAAAAAAAAAAAAAAAAAACACCCCACACCCCCCCCGCGGGGCCCCCCACAAAAAAAAAAAACCAAAACCCCTCAAAAAAAAAAAAAAAATAAAAAAAAAAAAAAAAAAAAAAGGGGCAAGGGAAAAAAGGAAAAAAAAAAATATTATTTATGGAAAAGAACAGAAAAAAAAAAAAAAACAAAACAACACAACCCCCCCACAAAAAAAAAAAAAAAAAAAAAAAAAAAAAAAAAAAAAAAGAACCCGACCAAAAAACCACCAAAAGCAAATAAAAAAAAAAAGAAAAGGAAAAAAAAAAAAAAAAAAAAAAAAAAACAAAAAAAAAAAACCAAAACACCAAAAAAAAAAAACAACCCCACCAAACCAAACAACAAAAAAAAAACCCACAAAATAAAACAAAAAAAAAAAAAAAAAAAAAAAAAAAAAAAAACCCAAAAAAAGACAAAAAAAAACACGAAAAAAAAAAAAAAAAACAAAAAAAAAAAAAAAAAAAAATGAAAAAAAAAAAAAAAAAAAAAAATAAAAAGAAGGGGAAACGAGCATAAGAAAACAAAAAAAAAGAGGAACCCCCCCCAAAAAACAAAAAAAAAAAAGGACACCCACAAACGACCAATCAACAACCAAACCACCCGGACCCACACCCCCGAAAACACGCACCGACGGCACACAAAACCCCCACCCAAACAAAAAACAAAAAAAAAAAAAAAAAAAAAAAAAAAAAAAAAAAAAAAAAAAAAAAAAAAAGAAAAAATTAAAAAAAAAAAAAAAAAAAAAACACCAAAAAAAAGCCAAAAACACAAAAAAAACACAAAAAAAACCAAAAAAAAAACCAAAAAAATAAAATAAGAAAAAAAAAAAATAAAAAAATAAGAAGAAAAAAGGGAAAAAAAAGGGGGGAAAGGAAAAAATAGGAAACCAAGACAAGCAAAAAAACCAAAACCAAACCCACAAACACAACAAAAAAACAAAAAAAAAAAAAAATACACAAAAAATATTAAAAAAGAAAAAAAAAAAAAAAAAAAAGAGAAAAAAAAAAAAAAAAAAAAAAAAAAAAAAAAAAAAAAAAAAAAAAAAAAAAAAAAAAAAAAATAAAAAAAAAAAGACCCCCAAACAGAAAAACCCAAACCCAATTACACAAACCACCCAACAAATAAAACAAAAACAAGGCAAAACACAAGAAAAAAAACCGCAAAAAAACCCACAAAAACACCCCAAAAAACCAAAAAAAACAACCACACCAAAAAAACAAAAAGAGAGGGGGGGGAGAAGAGAGAACAACACCCTAAACAAAAAAAAAAAAAAAAAAAAAAAAAAAAAAAAAAAAAAAAAAAAAAAAAAATAAAAAAAAGAAAAAAAAAAAAAAAAAAAAAAAAAAAAAATAAAAAAAAAAAAAAAAAAAAAAAAAAGTTAAAAAAAAAAAAAAAAAAAAAAAAAAAAAAAATTAAAAACAACACTTTAAAAAAAAATATGTTAATAATGTTTTAAAAAAAAAAAAAAAGATTTTTATAGGGAGAGTAGAAAAATATATGTTGTAGATTTTTTTAATATATTGAAATAAATATATTTTTTATAAAAAAAAAAAATAAGGCATGTATTGTGAAATAAATAAATAAATTGCGGATGACAACCCATCTGAAGCAAGTTTTTCCGTGGACCTTGGAGCCATCCGATCGTGGAATTCCAGTTCAACGGCACAGTTCTAACCGATAGTTGAATACGTCTCCAATGCCCCGGCCTCGCCAGTCCGTTGTCGACCTCGTCCCCGACACTGCCAGTCCGTTGGCGACCTCGTCCCCCACACTCCCGGTCCGTTGCCGCCTCCCCCCCCGCGCCAGTCCGTTGCCGACCGCGTCCCCGACACTGCCAGCCCGTTGCCGACCTCGTCCCCGACACCGCCAGCCCGTTGCCGACCTCGTCCCCGACACTGCCAGCCCGTTGGCGACCGCGTCCCCGACACTGCCAGCCCGTTGCCGACCTCGTCCCCGACACCGCCAGCCCGTTGCCGACCTCGTCCCCGACACTGCCAGCCCGTTGGCGACCGCGTCCCCGACACTGCCAGCCCGTTGCCGACCTCGTCCCCGACACTGCCAGCCCGTTGCCGACCTCGTTCCCCGACACTCCCAGCCCGTTGCCGACCTCGTCCCCGACACTGCCAGTCCGTTGCCGACCTCGTCCCCGACACTGCCAGCCCGTTGCCGACCTCGTCCCCGACACTGCCAGTCCGTTGCCGACCTCGTCCCCGACACTGCTAGCCCGTTGCCGACCTCGTCCCCGACACTGCCAGTCCGTTGCCGACCTCGTCCCCGACACTGCCAGCCCGTTGCCGACCTCGTCCCCGACACTGCCAGTCCGTTGCCGACCTCGTCCCCGACACTGCCAGCCCGTTGCCGACCTCGTCCCCGACACTGCCAGCCCGTTGCCGACCTCGTCCCCGACACTGCCAGCCCGTTGCCGACCTCGTCCCCGACACTGCCAGCCCGTTGCCGACCTCGTCCCCGACACTGCCAGCCCGTTGGCGACCGCGTCCCCGACACTGCCAGCCCGTTGCCGACCTCGTCCCCGACACTGCCAGCCCGTTGCCGACCTCGTCCCCGACACTGCCAGTCCGTTGCCGACCTCGTCCCCGACACTGCCAGTCCGTTGCCGACCTCGTCCCCGACACTGCCAGCCCGTTGCCGACCTCGTCCCCGACACTGCCAGCCCGTTGCCGACCTCGTCCCCGACACTGCCAGCCCGTTGCCGACCGCGTCCCCGACACTGCCAGTCCGTTGCCGACCGCGTCCCCGACACTGCCAGCCCGTTGCCGACCGCGTCCCCGACACTGCCAGCCCGTTGCCGACCTCGTCCCCGACACTGCCAGTCCGTTGCCCGCCTACCCTGCTACATGAGGGCGAGCTCATTCGGCAACTAGTGTCTTGCCAATGCGGAGAAAGGCAATGTTTGCCAGTGCTCTCACCAATTTAGCTATCGGAGCCTTGTTGTGTGTATATAAGTCGGTCAAACAAGAGACGGGGAGGGCACAAATTTATGGAGTCAACATAATTTCTCTTTTTGCTATGAGCATGGATGGATAATGTGGGTCAGATGTGATGTGCGTGACAACATAGTTCTGGAAGAGGGAATGTTTTTATTAGACGCTTGCACAATAGCAGCGCTGCCATACTGTTCACTTACCTGCCACAACTTTGATGTTCGACCCATGACTATCGAGATAAATGCAGTTGTTTTACTGTCATTACTTGGGGACGGGTGATAGCCTCCATGTGCAAGCGTATAGATATGTTATTGTCTTTGTCTTTATCAGTGTATCTCTGCCCATCTCTTTGCTCCCTCACTGCAGCTTACGAGCGCTTTGGTTGCCTTTTCTCACCAGTGCCCGAGCCTGCGTCTGCACCAGTGTCCGAGTCGGTGTTGATTGATTGATTATAGTTTGGGTTTTAGGGTGCATTAACTGCTGGTGATTATCTTGCGCTAATCCCAGTCTGCATCTACATCAGTGAATGTGCGTCTACATCAGTGTCCGAATATGCATCTGCACCAGTATCCGAGTCTGTCTCTGTACCAGTGTCCGAGTTTGTCTCTGCACCAGTATCCGAGCCTGTATCTGCACCAGCATCCGAGTCCGTACCCGCACCTGTGTCTGAGTCCGTGTCCGCACCTGTGCCTGCACCTGTGCCCGACTGTCCCGCTGGTGCCGACCACGTGCCGCTTCAACATCCCGGCCTGTTCCACTCCCCTCCCCCTCGCGCCACCGATCGATGATGCCAGTAATTGCGGCGCGTGTGGGTGGAACATTGATCTGCAGAGCCGAGGTGCCGAAACCGTGCTCGCGCGTGCCGACTAATGGGCACGGTAACGGGATGACTGGGGACCTTGGGTCCATGTGGGTCGCCACGGTGGGGGACGGGGACTCATCCCTCCAAGCTTCGTGAAGCGTAACATTACGCCTGTGACGTTGTGTCAAACAAATCGACACAGGAATGCTCGCGTCTCCCCTCCCTATCCAAGATTCGCGGGACGTCCATGCTTGGGTCCGGTGTGGGCCAAGTGAACCGACGTTGGCGTTACAATCCGTGCATCCAGATCTGGCGCCAGGACCCCGACACCAAGGCTTTGGTGTCAGAACCAACTCGGTGACATGCTGTCACCTGAACGCCTATCCTGAGGCGTTGCCGCCAGAACCGACCCAACGGGATGCTGGCGTCAGACCACCGGCCCCAGAACCGACCCAGTGACCTGCTGGTGTCAGAACACCGGCTCCAGAACCGACCCAGTGACCTGCTGGTGTCAGACCACCGGCTCCAGAACCGACCCAGTGACCTGCTGGTGTCAGAACACCAGCTCCAGAACCGACCCAGTCACCTGCTGGTGTCAGAACACCAGCTCCAGAGGGGACCGAGTGGCCCAGGGTGACCTGCTGGTGTCAGAATCTCACCTTATTGCCCGCGACCAATCGGCGTGAGAGATTGGCGACGCCATGTGACTAACGGGGACGTGGTAAACCAGTAACCAGACCAACACCGGCCCCAGAACCGACCCAGTGGGCTGCTGGTATCAGACCAACGCAGATCCAGATGCGACCCGATGACCTGCAAATAACCAGCCAACCAACCAGAACCGACCCAGTGACCTGCTGGTGTCAGAACACCAGCTCCAGAACCGACCCAGCGATATTTTTACTTCAGAACACTTACACCGAAGCGGTGGCTCCAGAACCGACCCAGTGGGATGTTGAACCAGAACCAGCAGTTCTGGCAGAAGGGTGCCAGAACTCGCAAACCGAAGTGATGACGCCATACGCGCGTACACCGAGGTGCAGGTGCCAGATGTTGTTCAGTGGAGGTGCTGTAGCAGCCGCGGTGCGCATGGAGAGGGAACGGGAAGAAAACTGGCGCGCGTCAACTGGATGCATGATCATACTGAAACGTACACCGCCACAGGGAAAGGGGACCAGTGCAAAGATGAGTGCTAATGCCACCTTTCATTCTTGATAGAAACAAGCACGCTTCGTTTTAATATCATGCAACATTTTTGTCACGCGTCATCGGCTATACTAGGTATTATTTCAGACATGCCGCTAGTAGGGACGCCCTCCTCTAGGGAAAGTGGAATAGTGAAACAGTATCACACATGGGATAATGCCCATCAGCAGCTAATTTTAGGCCAATTACGCTCATGCCTATCACTTATGATGGCGGAATACCTTGTTTTCTATTCACTTACTTCTTATGCCAGACGCCATTATCTTTTTATATCTTATCAACACGGTTCCATGTAGGAACGTTGAACTTGTATGGCTCTTTCAACATCATCAGACGAAATCATGCGAGCACAGACCAATCCGAGATCACGTCAGGGACTCACCTAACACGTTAACTGCGGGGGAAGCGGCCCCCGCAGTCACCACCCTGCCCCCCACCCCCGCAGTCACCACCCTGACCTCCGCACTCACCACCCTGGCCCCCGCAGTTCACGACCCTGCCCCCCGCAGTCACGGGACCTTCCCATTGCCTTAGCATTACTGAAGGGGCCAGAGTCAGCTGGGCGGTGACGACGGCCCCCGCAGTAGCCACTGGACATAGCCCCCTCCCACTCAGAATATCTTAGACGAGTCCCTGGATCGCACTATTGCGTCTGGTTGGCAAGGACGTTATTCTGACGTGGTCGCCCATGCCACAATCTCAGAAAGCTTCAGCTCTTTCGAAGTTCGACAACTGGCTCAACGGTCGCTAGCAGGGCTGAACTTCTCTCACAAAGCCAAGGGTCGTCCAAGTCTTTATTTTCAACACATATTTTCAGATCGAATATGGAAACTTACAAATTAACATTAGCAGGGTGCCAAACCAGGAAGGAGGGTCCAGACCCCCCCCCCTGATGAACAACCCGGGATCTCCAGCGACGGTCGCCAGGACGGCCACACAGCGTGGCTCGTGCCTGGAACCCCAGCTGTGCAAACCGCCAGCAATGGCGTCATGTGTCAAGTTCCGCCCAATATCAGCTGCTTGCGTGCCACGGCTGCTCGCTACACGGACGACTTATCGCCAGTCGTCCGGTCACCAGTGGTTATGACCGGACCGCCCAGCCGCCGTGCGGACGTGCAGCAGTGATTAATTATTCGTGAAATAGGATGGAATATACCACTTACTGGACACTGAATCGACAGCCTTCCCAAAGACGTATCGACGCCCTGCTTCTTTGTGCGTGTTTGTGAAGTCTGCATGCCTTGTTTCTAACAGTATCCAGTTTATGAGTACTTATGCTCGCCATAACGGATCCGGGATCGTCATGCCGAACATCCTGTAGCGCAATTCCAGGTGAAGGGATTGCCTAGATTGTGCTATGTTATACAATATTGGTTTATAGGAAAAAGTATTTGTATCGTTGTCGTTGATATCGATATCCACAAATTAGGTACCTCTCAAAACACGCAAAACGAGTACAGTCATATGCACTCAATTGTCTCCAAACTGTGTTTGAAGGACTTAACAATTATTTGAAGGAACACTATTTTCATGGTGATTTCGACATCCTGCTGCACTCGTTTCGACATCTCACACCTAACGAGAAGCCATTATTGTAACACCGACGGGCAGACGAGCGCTTGCAAACATTGCGGACGCAATGAGCAGTGCATGTGGTTCTTCCGGCACGGAATCGTGGCTGGTGGTGGCAAAACTGAGCTGTGCTGGCAGCTGAGCGGTGGCTGTCGCAGGCCGTCAAAGTCCCCCTCCCCCAACTCCGATCATAATTATGGGCGAGTCGCTGCTTTGATCCAAATAGTGGAAAAAAGTGTGCCATAAAGTCATAAAGCCATATAGTGTTCAGACTTAATAAGAGCCACAGGGGGTCATATGGGTTCAGCCTGTGCCATTATTGACGACGCGTAAAACCGTTTTGAGCTCGGCACATCAAGCAAGTCACCGACCTCCCGCGTCCTTACCGCTCTCTCCTCTCCTCTATCCTCCAGGCCAAGCATCCGTCACCAGCTAGTGTACTGCCACCGACCACTGCTCCCGCGTCCTTACCGCTCTCTCCTCTTTACTATCCTCCAAGCCAAGCATCCGTCACCAGCTAGTGTACTGCCACCAACCACTGCTCCCGCGTCCTTACCGCTCTCTCCTCTTCACTATCCTCCAGGCCAAGCATCCACCACCAGCTAGTGTACTGCCACCGACCACTGCTCCCGCGTCCTTACCGCTCTATCCTCTTCACTATCCTTCAGGCCAAGCATCCGTCACCAGCTAGTGTACTGCCACCAACCACTGCTCCCGCGTCCTTACCGCTCTCTCCTATCCACTATCCTCCAGGCCAAGCATCCGTCACCAGCTAGTGTACTGCCACCAATCACTGCTCCCGCGTCTTTACCGCTCTCTCCTCTCCATTATCCTCTAGGCCAAGCATCCACCACCAGCTAGTGTACTGCCACCACCATCCATGGCCAAGTCATCTCACATGTACGCAGGTGTGCATAGGCCTATGGCGGAGCTAGCTATGGTATTGTCGCAAGGCTATACAAATTGTTCAATTTGGTTGTGAGGGTGACATCTGATGATGGCGTTATTTTGGCCACGTATTAGACGTTAACCAACGTTTTCCATGTCTTAATGCACAGCAGATTTTTCCGATGTCAATTTTGTGTGCTGCACAAATTATTGATACCTGGACAACCCAAAACTCTGTGCATTGCCCTCGTATATTGGTGATACTGTAATATGAATCCACCTGATTATCTACTGTTGTCTCACGCTCAAAACAGCCATGACACGCTTCTGTACACATACCACGCTCCTAGGCTGTGCAATCAGCATGTCATACCTATTAGTGTGTTATTTTCTCATCAGTGTGTGTTGAAGCGTCGCATCCACGCCACCATGCATCACACTCGACGTCTTATTTTAATCAATATCCTGTTTCGTGCCTGCATTGCATTGTCTTGCATTGTCACGGACACGCTATGGTCTGTGTTTTGCACTTAGCGACCGTCGAAGAATAGCCCTCTTTTCGTGGGCTGGCCGGACGACGTGCAACATAATGCAGTACAGTACAATTACCATAGAATGCGATGTATATCTCAGCAGTTCCCAGTATGGTGTGTGTTCTGTGGAACAGGGGATGCTGTCCAAGGCATTCAGGTTCATGCCCAGTTCTAAGTATTGAAGAAACCTATGGGTCTGAATACGGAGTGTAGATGTTGCAAGAAGTATGTGGGCCTGTATATACCTACGAGCCATTTAAGTATACGAACTGCATCACGGTTAATGTTTATAAATGCACCCGACCCTTCATGTCGCATGGGCTCACCTCCCGCATCCCAGTAACCCTGAGGTCAACGCGCTGCTGATCATCATCATCACCATCATCATCATCATCATCATCATCATCATCATCATCATCATCATCATCATCATCATCATCATCATCATCATCATCATCATCATCATCATCATCATCATCATCATCATCATCATCATCATCATCATCATCATCATCATCATCATCATCATCATCATCATCATCATCATCATCATCATCATCATCATCATCATCATCATCATCATCATCATCATCATCATCATCATCATCATCATCATCATCATCATCATCATCATCTTCGTCATCATCATCATCGTCATAACGTTTATTGTAATCAGTCTTGCGATTCTGTTGAACATTTCCATCAACACCAATGTGGCTCTGAAATCACAGATCCCACCCCACACGTCTCAGATCCAGATCCCGTTCTGACCGGCCACGTCCTGTCGCTGTGCCGGGGATCTGACCGGTGGCCCGCCAGACTGCAGGCGTCCTCTGGAGGGGGGGGGAGGGGGGAGCGCCGGCTGACGGCGGCGACCCTGGCCTGCCGGACTCGCACCAGGATGGAGAGAGCGGGCGGTGCCGACGTCTGCTCACTGTGCCACCGGGGCAGACGGGCGCCGCCGCCGCCTGCAACGCGGCGGCGGCGCGGCGAGGTCGGCCGAAGGTCGATCGGCCGCCGCAGCGCCTCCACCCCTCCCCGCCGTTCGCGCCCATGGCGGCCTGTGCCGGTGCCGAGGGCCAAGGTGGGGGCTGTTCGCGCCCATGGCGGCCTGTGCCGGTGCCGAGGGCCCAAGGTTGGTGGCGGGTCGCAGCGCCTCCACCCTTCCCCACTGTTCGCGCCCATGGCGGCCTGTGTTGGTGTCGGGGGCCCAAGGCTGGTGGCGGGTCGCAGCGCCTCCACCCCTCCCCACCGTTCGCGCCCATGGCGGCCTGTGCCGGTGCCGAGGGCCCAAGGTTGGTGGCGGGTCGCAGCGCCTCCACCCCTCCCCACCGTTCGCGCCCATGGCGGCCTGTGCCGGTGCCGAGGGCCCAAGGTTGGTGGCGGGTCGCAGCGCCTCCACCCTTCCCACTGTTCGCGCCCATGGCGGCCTGTGCCGGTGCCGAGGGCCCAAGGTTGGTGGCGGTCGCAGCGCCTCCACCCTCCCCACTGTTCGCCCATGGCGGCCTGTGCCGGTGCCGAGGGCCCAAGGTTGGTGGCGGGTCGCAGCGCCTCCACCCCTCCCCACTGTTCGCGCCCATGGCGGCCTGTGTCGGTGTCGGGGGCCCAAGGCTGGTGGCGGGTCCAGCGCCTCCACCCCCCCCACTGTTCGCGCCCATGGCGGCCTGTGCCGTGCCGAGGGCCCAAGGTTGGTGGCGGGTCGCAGGCCTCCACCCCTTCCCACTGTTCGCGCCCATGGCGGCCTGTGCCGGTGCCGAGGGCCCAAGGTTGGTGGCGGGTCGCAGCGCCTCCACCCCTCCCCGCCGTTCGCGCCCATGGCGGCCTGTGCCGGTGCCGAGGGCCCAAGGTTGGTGGCGGGTCGCAGCGCCTCCACCCCTCCCCACCGTTCGCGCCCATGGCGGCCTGTGTCGGTGTCGGGGGCCCAAGGTTGGTGGCGGGTCGCAGCGCCTCCACCCCTCCCCACCGTTCGCGCCCATGGCGGCCTGTGTCGGTGTCGGGGGCCCAAGGCTGGTGGCGGGGTCGCAGCGCCTCCACCCTCCCCACTGTTCGCGCCCATGGCGGCCTGTGCCGGTGCCGAGGGCCCAAGGTTGGTGGCGGGTCGCAGCGCCTCCACCCCTTCCCACCGTTCGCGCCCATGGCGGCCTGTGCCGGTGCCGAGGGCCCAAGGTTGGTGGCGGGTCGCAGCGCCTCCACCCTCCCCACTGTTCGCGCCCATGGCGGCCTGTGCCGGTGCCGAGGGCCCAAGGTTGGTGGCGGGTCGCAGCGCCTCCACCCTCCCCACTGTTCGCGCCCATGGCGGCCTGTGCCGGTGCCGAGGGCCCAAGGTTGGTGGCGGGTCGCAGCGCCTCCACCCCTCCCCACCGTTCGCGCCCATGGCGGCCTGTGTCGGTGTCGGGGGCCCAAGGTTGGTGGCGGGTCGCAGCGCCTCCACCCCTCCCCACCGTTCGCGCCCATGGCGGCCTGTGTCGGTGTCGGGGGCCCAAGGCCCAAGGTCGCAGCAAGGCGGGGTCGCAGCGCGTTGCGACAGCCGGCAGATTCTGTTGATGTTGGTGCGGCGCTCTGTCCACTGCACCGGTCTGTGGCTGAGGGGTGAGGGGGGGGGGGGCAGTGGGAGTGTGCCAGAGGGCCTCTGGTGTCTATGGCCTATGGCGAAGTGGAGGCGATCCTGGGCCTTGTCCACAACGGTGCGTCATTGTTAGTGGAACACACGGACTGGCGTTTAGCTTTTCAAAATGTGTCTTGGGGGGGGTAAGCTATCGCAGGAGCGGATCCAGGAATTTTCATGGGGAGGGGTACATTTCCACGGAGGGCGCCTTCGGCAGAAGCATTCGTTGAGCGAGGAGGGGGTGTGCACTGCAGCATGCTGAAGTGGTGCCTTTTCCCCCAAACGGGCGATTTTGGTTGAAAAACCAGTTATGATGGGATGAGGGGATTTACTCGAGCCTTCATAAAGGGGCTTGTGTATCCGTCCCTGGCTATCGCCATTTCAGTATCCAGTATTAAATGGACGTTATATGTTCATTGCAGTAGACGCCCAACTTTCCAGAGAACATGCTATGCAATAAAGCATATATTATCAACGAGCGAGCAACCGTATTTTATCTTTCTGTTTTGCAACATACGCTGCAATGCATATCTGCGTTGCAGTTTCGGCCGGGGACATATCGGGTTTGTTGCTCCTGTGACACATGGTGTCATGCCATGAGTGGCGATCGTCCAATAAGGTACTTAATGCGGATCGTAAATATACGAGCCCCGAAGTACACACATATTCGGTATTACTACATACTACATACTATATATGCGCTACGGACTCAGAACCTGGTAGCTAGCTTGCATCAGCAGCAGTGCACATTTCTGTCCGCGAATTTTCGTAAATGAAAGAATGGAGAATTCATGGAATAGGAGACCAAAGCATATATTCAACCTTTCTGCATGCTGCACTTCAGAATGCTCGCACCCGCTACGGTGATTCTTACACAAGATCGGATAGGGATCGGCAAGACAGCTGTCGCAGAGGGGGACGAGTGGTCTAGGGGTAAGATGCTCGTCTCACAATCGAAAGGTTTGGGTTCGAGTCTCACCTGTCACTACTCTTCGCCCGCGACCAATCGGCGTGAGAGATTGGCGATGCTACATGACTCAACGGTCGACGTGTCGTAAAACCAATAACTAACCAACAACAGCTGTCGCAGACTGCTTGGATGAAAGCGGGAGCAGGGAACCACTCTAACTGGAAAGCCCCTATGCGATTTTCTATGATGGCACCAAAGTTGGTCATCATATCCCAAAGTTGTGTGGTAGCTACTCTAACCGTTCCTAGCTTGCTATATTACATTTTTGCCTGTCCCATCATCCCATCGATCCTGAATTGCCAAAAGTGTGAGATACGATTCATTGCAGGAAGCTTAATATTATTTGTATAATGTTCCCACAGCTCACAATTCACAAACATGTGTTTGTATTTAAATGGGATACTTCGGACTGGATGCATGAGTGTTGTTTTACATTGACGTTGACCAGCATTGCCAACACTAACCAACATTACCTTTGATGCTGATTGATTATATATCTCAGTAAAGCTTCACAGCCAGACTTCCGTGCTTACAAATACCTATTAACTTGTTATTGTATTGGTGGGACTGGAGGATCTATAGTGTGTGTTTGTTGTCTACCACATACCAGTAAAAATTCGCACATAATTTCCCATAGGTGAAAGAGTGCATGTTTGTATCTGTACGTAGAAGCATACCAATTCATTTTTTGTAAGCGATTATTGCCAATTTCATGCTATTGCATTTATTATTTGGAAGGGGCATTTCTGAATATTGGAGGGGAATTTCAGACTACTGGATGGGTATGTTCAATATTGGAGGGGTGTGTGCCTACCCAATGAGATACAAGCCTGCGCCCCTGCACACGGGGTGGGGTGCCAATGACAGAATAGCGTACTCGCGACGCTGTCTCATGTCAACAGATCGGCTACCAGTCTAACGGGTGATATAAGGTCGGCCACTAGTCTGACGGGTGATATAAGGTTGGCCACTACTCTGATGGGTGATATGGCGCTGCTGTGTACACGGTCCAGACACCTGAAGGGCACGCCATATACACGAGGGGAGGAGGCGCAGCGCGCTGTGGCCACAAAGCACGGTCGGGTCCGGCCGTAACACTGGCGGCATCGTCCGCCTCCGAGAGCCATAACCATGCCATCAGTGATGTTCAGAGCGTGAACCGAGGCAGCCTGCGTCAAAGCAGCCTGCGCCAAGCTCGGTCGGTCCAATCAGTAGGGCCAGCGACACCGACGTCCTCTCAATAGCGCCCACGCTGCACAGACTGCCCGCCGCGCAGATCACGTGGCCGACTGTAGGCGCCTCGGGCGGGTGGGCTGGGCTCGGCTGACCACGCCGACACCGCACCGGCAGCTCGGGTGGCCCGCCGCCACAAAGCGGCCGGCTGCGGTCCGCATAAAGCGCGCTCATTTGCCCGGCCGTCGGGCCGGATTTAGCGGCGCCGCGACACTGCGCCGGCAGAGGGCGCGGCCGGCAGACGGACCGTTAAGGGCGCGCCGGGTGCCCCGCTGGTGCCCCGCTGGTGCCCCGCTGGTGCCCCGCTGACTGACCGCCCGGACTGACGCTCAGTTATTGAAGCGATCGGCGGTCTGCGGCGGTACATCAGTTGTCAGTCCGTGTAACTGCCGGCTGCATTAATTGTCGTCGTTAATTGTGCAACTGCCAGTTGCACTGTCGAACCGCAAGCTGCCCTGTTCGTACACTCCGCTGAGATGTGTTATTTTTGCGTGGACAATCGATAGTGGACGAAGCATTTGAGGATGCAGTATATCATGCACAAAAACAGCAAGCAAGTTCAGATATGGAAAATACAGAACGTGAGAGAAATGGAAATAGAAAGAGAAGGAGCTGTATGGAATATTATATTTATAAATGGAAATAGAAAGAGAAGGAGAGAGAGAGAGAGAGAGAGAGAGAGAGAGAGAGAGAGAGAGAGAGAGAGAGAGAGAGAGAGAGAGAGAAAAAAAAAAAAAAAAAAAAAGAGAGAGAGAGAGAGAGAGAGAGAGAGAGAGAGAGAGAGAGAGAGAGAGAGAGAGAGAGAGAGAGGGGGGGGTGAGCAAAGCAAGTTTGTAGGTACAGGTGCACCCGTGAAGCGATATAAAGTTGTACTCCTATTAGGGACGTAATTTGTCAGCTTCATCGTGGGAATGTCGACCAAATGGCCCGACGTTAACGTCGTGACTATTTCCGTCAGGAATCGCCTGGTGAGATCCATCGTCATGAACTCATGAACTGTTTATGATGCAACACTCATTTCCATCGTAATCAACAGTCCACTTATGCCGATTATCATTACTGACACGGCTTCATTGCTTCCTACGAAGCAATTCGGCCATATCATTCTACCGGATAAGTGCACTTACGAGTCACGACCTTCATCGCACCCGGTTGCATCCACCACCAGCACACGTCAGTAGCGCATTGGCTGCTGAACCTCCCACAAGTCGGTGTGCAAGCTCGTCACAATTTCACATTCATGAACATAGTTTCATGGTTTTTATGAACAATGAATGACCTGCTATGAATATAATTGACTTTTGTATGACTTAGATAATCACACATGCCATATTCTGTCGTAAGTAGTGTGCTGTCTGTCATGCGTTGCTTGTGACGTGTTCGATTGTTTTCTCTCGCGTGCTTTTGTCCTGTTTTGTTTGTCGTCGGTTGTGTCGTCAGTTGTGTGCTATGTGCTGGCTGCCATGACTTACCTGTTTTGTTTGTCGTCGGTTGTGTCGTCAGTTGTGTGCTATGTGCTGGCTGCCATGACTTACCTGTTTTGTTTGTCGTCGGTTGTGTCGTCAGTTGTGTGCTATGTGCTGGCTGCCATGACTTACCTGTCATGTGTTGTCCATCGCGTGCTGTCTGTCAATTTGCATGCAGCTTTCTGTTCTGCTCTGCGTGTCATATATAGCCGTGCGTTGCTGGCCTTCCGTGCAGTGGGTTGTCGTATGTGTGTGCTGTGGTGGCGGTGTGTGTGCTGTGGTGGCGGTGTGTGCTGTGGTGGCGGTGTGTATGCTGTGGAAGCGGTGTGTATGCTGTGGTGGTGGTGTGTACGCTGTGGTGGTGGTGTGTATGCTGTGGTAGCGGTGTGTGTGCTGTGGTGGCGGTGTGTGTGCTGTCGTGGCGGTGTACATGCTGTGGTGGCGGTGTGTCTTCTATGTTGGCGGTGTGTATGCTGTGGTGGCGGTGTGTATGCTGTATGCTGTGGTGGTGGTGTGTATGCTGTGGTGGCGGAATTGTCTGCCGTGATGGGGGTGTGTCTGCTGTGGCGGCGGTGTGTATGCTGTGGTGGCGGTGTGTCTGCTGTGATAGTGGTGTGTATGCTGTGGTGGCGGTGTGTGTGCTGTGGTGGCGGTGTGTTTGCTGTGGTGGTAGTGTGTCTGTTGTGGTGGCGGTGTGTATGCTGTGGTGGTGGTGTGTACGCTGTGGTGGTGGTGTGTATGCTGTGGTAGCGGTGTGTGTGCTGTGGTGGCGGTGTGTGTGCTGTCGTGGCGGTGTACATGCTGTGGTGGCGGTGTGTCTTCTATGTTGGCGGTGTGTATGCTGTGGTGGCGGTGTGTATGCTGTATGCTGTGGTGGTGGTGTGTATGCTGTGGTGGCGGAATTGTCTGCCGTGATGGGGGTGTGTCTGCTGTGGCGGCGGTGTGTCTGCTGTGGTGGTGGTGTGTCTGCTGTGGTGGTGGTGTGTATGCTGTGGTGGCGGTGTGTATGCTGTGGTGGCGGTGTGTGTGCTGTGGTGGTAGTGTGTCTGTTGTGGTGGGGTTTTTGTTTGTTGCTGTGGTGTTGTATGTGTGTGGTGTTGTGGTGTTTTGCGTGGTGGTAGTGCTGTCGTTGTGTGGTGTGTCTGCTGTGGTGTTGGTGTGTCTGCTGTGGTGGCGGTGTGTGTGCTGTGGTGGCGGTGAGTCTGCGGCAGTGACTGGTACCAACCGGCTTCTCACCAACGTATGCAGTCTGATTGATTGTGCGTTGCTCAAGCGAACATCGGAAGTCAGAAACGCGAGCGGTCCGACTGCGCTGAACTCGCTGAAAACTCGAACCAAGTTGTTGAACCCGGGATGGACAGTCGGGTGCTCCGCTATCCATTAACCATCTGTGCCAATCTAACCCAACCCTTCAACTTGGTGTGTCACAAGGTTTTGCGTCACCAATGCCGTGCGGCATGCCTGTCAAGGCCGCTTGTGTCGCTCTCGGTGGCGGTCCCACCCACCCTGCCGATGCTGCCAACCACCCCGTCTACACTGCCGCGACCACCCTGTCTACACTGCCGACCACCCTGTCTACACTGCCGACCACCCTGCCGGTATTGTCCGCCACCCTGCCGATACTGTCCACCCACCCCTGCCGACTCTGCCCACCACCACCCTGCCAGCACTACGTACCCACCCTGCTGACACTGCCCACCCACCCTGCCGGCGCTGTCCACCCACCCTGTCAGAGCTGCCCACCCACCTTGGCACCAAAGCCCGCCACCTTGCCGGCAAAGATCTGTGTAGCATAAACCTCGTACGCAAAAGTTCTTATTGCCTTAGGTTCGTCTAGTATAAAGCTCGTAATGCACAATGTTTTTTATGACAAAATGTTTGCAAAGATAAATGTTGGTAGAGACGAAGATCTGTAGGCATAATATTCGTAAGCATAAGGCCAATTAGTTAGAGAGAAACCATCTGAAATCGAAAGTGGGCTGCAGAAAGTCGGCGAGGAACCGTATCAGGTAAGAGAGCGTCTCAGCGTCAGGAAAGTGTCTGAGCACGGCTGAGAGGCCGTCTGATGTCTGAGAGCCTCAGACAGTGTATAAGTCCACGTTTAGTCGGACCAGGTTGCCAGAGGTTAGCATGTATCCGCCTGTAAGTCTTATTCGACTTTGGGGACGGCCCCACCGGAAAGCGACTGCGGGGGTCGGTCTTCGACCGGAAGGCGACTGTAGAAGGCAGCACTCCGTTTCTCACGATGGCACCGTCCATGACATGACGGGAAGGGGAGGGGTAGTAACGCGCTTTTTTGGTGGCCGAGGCTGCCTTCGAAACCATTGTTATCTAGTCTTAGCCCGTGGATAAACTTCATTTGGAATAGGGCGGACGCAAGCCTAAAATTGGTGATCATGGCCTGCCACCTATCGAGTACGAAGTGTCACAGGGGTACCCAAAGGCACGCAAAATATCATCAACGACGCGGATAGCTCGGATTTCCACCAAACTCCAAAATTAACAGCTTGTTATGTATTTTTGTGTCGTTTTTAGCACGGAAGACAAAATAGAACTTAAGGGATTATCCAATCATTCCCAACAGAACACTTGGATCCAATATACTAGATCACCAATTCCACCGCTCCGTAGCATGCTCAGGTCATTCCGTTTTCGTGTGTAAGCATATTACCATTCCCTCCATTAAAGTAACACGTATCTACGATGGAGTTTCGTAATTAGAGTGAGTTTTGCGTATGGTTAGGCCACCGATGGCAGTCGGAAAAAACAGAAAAACTTCGCTAACCTAAGATATGAGCAATACGATTTAAAATGTGCAAATCTAATCCTATGCGAACTGTTCGACATGCGAACGTTTTGGTTACAATTATGTGCATACTAACCTGGTTTATATAAACCTTAACCATGCGAACTTTGTCCATTACGAACCTTCTTTACGGTACAAACCTTATGCCATGCGAACACAATGACATAGGAACGTTATACTTACGAACCTTTACGTACGAACCTGATGTTGACGAACCTTACGCGTGCGAACTTAGTGCATACGTACCTGATGTTGACGAACCTTACGCATGCGAACTTAGTGCATACGGACAGTATCCATGACGAGCCTTTTGCATTGCGAACTATCATACGGCCTTATCTCGAGCGAGCTGTTGGCGACCTCATACTTACGGACTTTTATGCATACGAACATGATATATCACAAACCTTTTTCGCTTCGAACATTATGCTGTACGATTCTTAGTGGTGCGAACTTTACGATTTAATAACTTTATGCCATACAACCTTTATGCCATGCGGCCCCTACGCGTGCGCAACTTTGCGCACGAACCTTACGCAATACGAACCCTTCGTTTACGAATATCCGTCCTGGACCCAATCCCGGGAGCTGCAGGCTCTGGTCCCGGGAGCCGTGTTCACTGATCCTGGGAACCGCAGTCCCTGATCTCGGGCGCTGTTATCCATGACCCCTGGAGCCGTAGTCACGGATCCCGGGAGCCGTAGTCACGGATCCCGGGAGCCGCAGTCACGGATCCCGGGAGCCGCAGTCACGGATCCCGGGAGCCGCAGTCACGGATCCCGGGAGCCGCAGTCACGGATCCCGGGAGCCGTAGTCACGGATCCCGGGAGCCGCAGTCACGGATCCCGGGAGCCGCAGTCACGGATCCCGGGAGCCGCAGTCTCCGGTTCCCAACAGCCGTAGTTTTCAGCGGCTGTGCTGTGGAGGCGACTCACCTGAAGCCGGCGTGCGGCGTTCGGGTGACAAATGGCTGCACGTTACCGCCGGCGCCGGCGGCCGCAGCGTCATCAGCGCGCAAGCCGCCATAATCAATGTCGGCCACGGCGTGACGGCGCCGTGCGTCGTTAAAAACTCGTCTGGTGTGGCCGTGCCGCTATGTAACCGGGTAGACGGTCGGAGTGTCAGGTTGCGTGACCGGGTAGACGGTCAGAGTATCAGGCCGCGTGCTCGGGTAGACGGTTTGAGTGTCAGGCTGCGTGATTGGATACACCGCCATAATGGTAGCCAATATGGCCGAAAATACGATCAGAATGTTGGCCTGCGTGGCTGGAGAGACGGTCAGAGTGCCTGCGTGACCGAGGAGACGGTCAGAGTGCGTGCGTGACAAGGCGGTCCAAGGCGGTCCAAGGCGGTCCAAGGCGGTACATGCAGCGTGGACTCGGGTCATTTGTCGATTTTGTTTTCACTGGGTAGTACTCGGTGAAGAGGGGTTGCACTCTTCCAACCCATGAAAATGACGCTTACACCCAGATACAAGGGCACTTGCACCCAAGGAAAAGAACACTTTCACTTGAAGAAAAAACGACTGTCTCACTTTGAAGGGGGACCTTCCTTCTGCACCACACCGCCACCACATCACCACTACACCACCACTATACCGCCACCACACCGCCTATGTACTGAGCTGGAGAGAACTGAGCCAGCCAGTCCGGTGACCGCTGAGGAAGCACACCACACCACCTCCACACCGCCACCACACCACACCACCACACCACCATCACACCGTCACCACCACACCACCACACCGCCACCACACCGCCACCACACCGCCACCACACCACCACCACACCGCCACCACACCACCACGACACCACCACCACACCGCCACCACACCACCACCACACCGCCACCACACCACCACGACACCACCACCACACCGTCACCACACCACCACCACCACACCATCACCACATCACCACCACACCACCACCACGACACCACCACCACCACACCACCACCACGACACCACCACCACACCACCACCATACCGCCACCACACCACCACCACACCACCACCACACCGCCACCACACCACCACCACACCACCACCACACCGCCACCACACCGCCACCACACCACCACCACACCACCACCACACCGCCACCACACCGCCACCACACCACCACCACACCACCACCACACCGCCACCACACCGCCACCACACCACCACCACACCACCACCACACCGCCACCACACCACCACCACACCGCCACCACACCACCACCACACCACCACCACACCGCCACCACACCACCACCACACCGCCACCACACCTCCACCACACCGCCACCACACCGCCACCAGACCACCACCACACCACCACCACACCTCCACCACACCGCCACCACACCGCCACCACACCACCACCACACCGCCACCACACCTCCACCACACCGCCACCACACCGCCACCACACCGCCACCACACCGCCACCACACCACCACCACACCGCCACCACACCACCACCACACCGCCACCACACCACCACCACACCACCACCACACCACCACCACACCACCACCACACCACCACCACACCGCCACCACACCACCACCACACCACCACCACACCACCACCACACCACCACCACACCACCACCACACCACCACCACACCACCACCACACCACCACCACACCACCACCACACCACCACCACACCACCACCACACCGCCACCACACCGCCACCACACCGCCACCATACCATCACCACACCACCACCACGCCACCACCACACCACCACCACACCACCACCACGCCACCACCACACCACCACCACACCATCACCACACCATCACCACACCATCACCACACCACCACCACCACACCACCACCACACCACCACCCCACCATCACCACACCACCACCACACCACCGTCACACCACCACCACCACACCACCACCACACCACCACCACACCACCACCACACCGCCACCACACCACCACCACACCGCCACCACACAATCACCACACCACCACCACACCACCACCACACCGCCACCACACCATCACCACACCACCACCACACCACCACCACACCGCCACCACACCACCACCACACCGCCACCACACCACCACCACACCACCACCACACCACCACCACACCACCACCACACCACCACCACACCACCACCACACCATCACCACACCACCACCACACCACCACCACACCACCACCACACCACCACCACACCGCCACCACACCATCACCACACCACCACCACACCACCACCACACCACCACCACACCGCCACCACACCGCCACCACACCGCCTGTGTACTGAGCAACGTCCCGCCGGGCAGGGTGCAGGTCAGAGAGAGCGCCACCAATACGCGACTGATCAAGTCTGGTCGAAGTATCCTAAAGCCCAAAGGGTCGCCAATCCGCATCAGCCACGGCACCTGTTCCTACCGCTTATCGGGCCCACAGTCACCGGACAGGGTACTCCCCAACCCGCACCCAGACACCCAGACAACCAGAGTGTCCCATGTTGCAGAGCGGGCACGCCCCAGCACCCGCGCCCAGACACCCAGACACTCTGAGTGTCCCATGTTGCAGAGCGGGCACGCCCCAGCACCATGCCGAGACGCAGCATGAATCATTCCCCATCGACGTTAAACTAAGCATAAACATTGAATCACCGCTGGAAATATGTTTGTCGCCCGATTGCTGGCCGGCAGTCGCGTTCGGTGAATGACAATACCGGGCGTCTGAGGTCGAGTCCTGACACGGCGCGTACTTAGTCAGCCTGCAGCTGTACACTGGGCCGTGGCTCGGGCCACGGTGCTCCGCTTTGGTGGCCGGCCCGGACGGCTCGCAGAAGCGGCTCGGCGCGATGGGCGGCTCGTCGAAGTGGGTTGGCGTTGATGTTTTTTTTTGACAGGACGATCTCGTGGCTGCTGAGTGGCTGACTCTGGTGACTCTCTGAGGTGACCCGCTGACGTTTTGGGCGGGAAGCCAGCTCAGACGGCTCGGCTGCCCGGCTGGCGTGACTCGGGTGTCACGGCGGAGCCAGTCGACTCGCTCGACGGTCTTGCTGCAGCGAGGCATGCTCCCGCCTCGCCGACTCCTGATTCGCATTACGCACATTGCTGATTTTGAACGTAACCTGCTGAGATCTCTCACTAAACCTGAACACCAAGACCTGGGTCTTTGTTTTAAGGACGTATTTTCAGATTGAATAGGGAGCATGCTAACTTAACATTAACAGGGTACCAAAACCAGATGGGGGTGTGCGAACCCCGCAGACCCACCCGGGATCTCCAGCCATGCACGGCATAAAGCACTTAAACCGCTCTTAATTAAGCCACTTATCGATGTAACTCTATCCCTAGATAACGATCCGTGAGTTATCGCACTGAAGATAAACGACTGCTGTGGTCTGTTTCAAACGTATACAGTGAGCTGAGCGTGTGAGCCTTTTACACGTAGTCATTTATTATTGTCATATAATCGTGCCACCGGTGTAGTTATTTGTTTGCAACATCACAGCATTCCGCTTTGTGTGTGCTGTACCTGTAGCGACATGTTGTTGTTCCCCGACACCTTGCGATCTGAAACCAGTCCATCATACACCCGACCAATCAGCTCACAATCACAGCCGCAATCCCCAATCAGTCGCGGCCATACTCGGGCGTGTACTCTCAGTAGCTGGCCGATGGGCTCGCGATTGCTTCCTCACACTCACCCGATTGCCCCCCCCCCCCCACACACACACTCAGCCGATTCCGACCGATGGACTGGCGATTGCTTCCCCACACTCAGCCGATTGCTTCCCTACACTCAGCCGATTCCTTCCCCACACTCAGCCGATTGCTTCCCCACACTCAGCCGGCTGCTTCCCCACACTCAGCTGATTGCTTCCCCACACTCAGCCGACTGCTTCCCCACACTCAGCCGATTCTGACCGGTGGGCTGGCGATTGCTTCCCCACACTCGGCCGACTCTCTGCCGACTGCCGCGACAGCTATATCTCCTGGCGGCCGGGATATCTGGACTGCGGTCGGCACTGCCGGGTCCGACGAGCCGGCTGCCGCCCGCTCCGCTCCGCTCTAATGAATTCCCGGCCCGACCGGCGCGACTGTGCCCTTCTTACCACGGAGATCGGAGACGCACGTGCAAGAAGGGCCCACGGCACGCGGCCGCCGCCGCCTCCGCCGTCGTCGTGCCGCCCGGCTTAATTGCCCGCTAGCTTTTGTTAGGTAATGCGTTTAACCGCTTATTAATAATTTTCTGGTGCCTCGGGGCGGAGGGGAGTGACTCGGCGGCATCGGATGTTGACAGTTGGTTTTGGTTCAGCTGGCTACGAAAAACCACAGGCGCTTGTCATCGAGGTAACGGCAGCGTCATTTATCATGGACTGACGTGACCCGACAGTGAGATGGTATCCAATGTGATGTTGCGGGGCCACCGGTCCCGCCGACCAGACGTGCACTGCCCACAGAACATGAGAGCTGCGCTGTTCGCGTCCGGTGGCCGATCGAACCGACCGACACGTCGGAAAGGTGATCTTGAGATGGTGCAAACGGTTTAAATATGCTCCATGCATAACAATATATTGCAGTTGTCGAGCAATCTTTCATTATCATGCCCAAGATATTTGATTGTGAATTTTGTGTCTGCTATGTGATCTTAATGATGGTGTTGGGATGTGAAAGAGACAACCGTCTCCTGTTTCTTTTTCGCAGATTGTGGGAACAAAAGTGAATCCTCACCTATGTGTCCAAATTGGAACTATGTAGGTGAAGAAACAAAATCGTCGCTTAAAACCCACCCAGTCGAACACAAGACTGTGCTTTCCTCGCTTACTATTATTATCAGACATCGATGAAATCATGACTCCAGTTGCTGCTTCTTCACCACAAATGGGGGTCTGCGACGTCACAGACAAGCCATCACAGACTGCACCACGGCATCCCGTAACCCGCGTGACTGAGCTGGTCACCACAGCAGCACAGACGTACGGCGCTGCCCTGACAGGCGACACAAAACCGCCATCGTCGGTCCGTCACGACCCACGTCTGGCCCACCGCCACTGTCGGTCCGTCACGACACACGTCTGGCTCACCGCCACCGTCGGTCCGTCACGACCCACGTCTGGCTCCCGCCACCGTCGGTCCGTCACGACACACGTCTGGCTCACCGCCACTGTCGGTCCGTCACGACACACGTCTGGCTTACCGCCACCGTCGGTCCGTCACGACACACGTCTGGCTCACCGCCACTGTCGGTCCGTCACGACACACGTCTGGCTTACCGCCACTGTCGGTCCGTCACGACACACAACTGGATCACCGCCACTGTCGGTCCGTCACGACACACGTCTGGCTCACCGCCACTGTCGGTCCGTCACGACACACGTCTGGCCCACCGCCACTGTCGGTCCGTCACGACACACGTCTGGCTTACCGCCACTGTCGGTCCGTCACGACCCACGTCTGGCTCCCGCCACTGTCGGTCCGTCACGACACACGTCTGGATCACCGCCACTGTCGGTCCGTCACGACACACGTCTGGCTCACCGCCACTGTCGGTCCGTCACGACACACGTCTGGCTCCCGCCACTGTCGGTCCGTCACGACACACGTCTGGCCCACCGCCACTGTCGGTCCGTCACGACACACGTCTGGCTCCCGCCACTGTCGGTCCGTCACGACACACGTCTGGCTCACCGCCACTGTCGGTCCGTCACGACACACGTCTGGCTCACCGCCACTGTCGGTCCGTCACGACACACGTCTGGCTCACCGCCACCGTCGGTCCGTCACGACACACGTCTGGCTCACCGCCACTGTCGGTCCGTCACGACACACATCTGGCTCACTTATCCACATGTAAAAACACCGTGTAATAACACCGTGTAATAACACCGTGTAATAACACCGTGTAATAACACCGTGTAATAACACCGTACAATGGCACCGTGTAATAGCATCGTGTAATAACACCGTGTAATAAATCCGTGTGTCACACTGGCAACACAATGTCATTGTCTGACTGGCGGCAAAACATCGTCACATCGAGTGCCATTGACGTTTCATCACAGTCTGTGGCCGCGCTGAATGGTTTTGCGTGATTTGTACAGGTGCAATTTGAGCAGTGTTAGCCGACTATCAAGGAATGCCAGAAAAATAACTCCGAACAGGGATAGGGGGTTGAAATCTAGTGACTTGATGATGGTGATAGATCGGGCCCCCTACACAGGACAATTAAGTTGGTCGCTTATTATTCCAATTGAAACAAAAATAAAAATGGGCCAATTTGAAAACAAAAATAGTGGTCCAGATCCGGATAATTTTTAAAGGGGGTAGGTCGGGGCGACTATTCATTCTGCCTGCCCCTCCCACACACCCGGTGGCGCTGCTCGTGATAAGGAGGGCTGGGTTGTTGCCCTGCAACATACCCGGGCCATTAATTGTGTCACAATCGGTAACCAAGGCCAAACAAGATGCCTTTTAGCATTGATAGGACATATAATGTTTACCTGACATGAGGAATAGGAAAATTAATAGGATGCATACCAGAAAAATCATGTAAGCCTGGTGGTTCCATTATGCTTCTTGAAAAGGCTTTAAGTAAAGAGTACCGCTGCATATGCATGATCACGACGAAATGCTTCATGTCGAAACTCGACGCATCCTTCAATGTGATAGTGTTTTTCTTTGGCAAACAATCATTTGCGGTGCGGGCCGCTTATTTGAACCTCAGCACGTGACAACGGCAACACTCATTTCTCTTCTTTATTATCCACTAACGAAAACCGATGCTTCATTTGGGAGCGTCCATTTAGGCCGCAGCTGTAACCTTCCCCGTCGATTATTGGTGAAGGGCTGCAGCCGCCCTCGCCATTCCAGTCCTAATTGAGGCCGAACACCGGCACAAAGGCCGTCGGGCTGCTTGAAATCGGTGCGTCCAGCACGCAAATGCTGCTTGGCTGGCAAAGCTTGGCTATACCAGTGCGTAATTATCCATCAGTAATAATGCTAATTGGTAATGAAATATAAACCTGGTCAATATTACGCGAACAAAATGTACCCAGTAATTTTTCAACGTATTTCTGCATTCATTTCGCATTTTTATGAAGCATGCATGTGTATGGCCATACTAGCATCTTTGCAGCTACTTCCTAACACATGCGCCTTTGCCCAATTTGTGACTTCTCCACATCGAGGCCAATGTTGCTCATGCACCCTTCGTGATATTCTTTTTGCCGATGCAGGATAGACTCTATTCTCACATTTCCAGTCTAATGTTGGAGCGCGAGTATCCGGTACAGATGCTGCCGAGGCGGCATTCCACAGCTGAGGCAGGCTGCAGACCGCCACCAGCTTTGTCGAAGACTGAAAACCACCGGTCGTGTGGTTTTCAAACCGGACCGAATCCGGCACCTCTAGTCGGCGGCGGCGGCGGCGGCGGCGGCGCGATGATGGCACGGGCCGTAAAAGTCGTCGACTTTCACGACTATACGCTGGTCGTAAACGGCAGCGGGCGAAGCGGCCGCCAAGCCGAGCGAGGCTGGCCAGAACGCATCCTGTTTCGCCGGGCGGCGTCCGCCTGCGCAGCTGTGTCCGAGGCACACCGCGTGTACTGCCCGCCGCGGTGACCCCCTCGGTCGCCGGCCGAGACGGCCCCCTGACCCGGTCTGCCGCCAGCCCCCGCGCCTCACCGCCGCCGTGTTTGCGGTCGTATTGTATGTAGATCAGACAGGCGTAGTGCGCGGTGTGAGCTGCCGCCGCCCGGTCTGCGGTTTTTGTGGCACCGAGCGCGGCCGACCAGACTGCGTGACACCCGGCGCATCGCCGGCCTGGGCTTGCCAGTGGGTCCGGAACATCTGACGTAATTTTCGGTGCTCATGGTGTTGTCATGCGAGTGTGAACAGCGACATGCACTCGGCAAGCAATAGTCCTTCAGCGCTGATGGCCGCTCTGTGTACCCCGCACCCTCCCCCCCCCGCCCCGCGTCCCATCCCACCATCCCATGCTTGTTCCCCACCATGTCGTGATCGTGGTGATTTAATCACGGACCCTCGCATGCCGTCTCCTCCTCTATCTCTCCCTGAAATGCTAATCAATGCCGAGCCAGCCGCTCGTCCTAAACCGACGTGCAGGCACCCGATCATGCATGCAGGCAATGCGGTGCTTGCTCATTCCTTCGTCGTGCAGTTAACTCCCAAGATCGATGTGCTGATATTTGTTGAACAACTAACTGCATATGTATGGGACTGCGTGCGAGGCCTTCGCTCAAGCTCATTCATATTTTGTGATTCTGGCAAGACATAACTTGCTTCCCAATACTATGCGGGACGACACCCACGAGGGTACAATTTTCATACGGTCCCATGCCATCGGACACAGCATCGCGGGCCGAAACTGCAGGACGGGCCTGTGAGCCGGCCCACATCGCAGGTGCATTGTTACAGACCCTGCAGGTTCATTGTCACAGACCCTGTAGGTGTATTGTCACATACCCTGCAGGTGTATTGTCACAGACCCTGCAGGTGTATTGTCACATACCCTGCAGGTATATTGTCACAGACCCTGCAGGTGTATTGTCACAGACCCTGTAGGTGTATTGTCACATACCCTGCAGGTGTATTGTCACAGACCCTGCAGGTGCATTGTCACAGACCCTGCAGGTGTATTGTCACAAACCCTGCAGGTGTATTGTCACAGACCCTGCAGATGTATTGTCACAGACCCTGCAGGCGCACCATATCCGCGCAAGCCCGAACTGTTGGCTGCATCACTTGTATCACTTCGATGTGACATCACTTGTCACAACAGTATAATCGCACTTGTCACTACAGTATAACCGCACTTGTCACTGCAGCATAACCGCAGTTGTCACTGCAGCATAACCGCGTTTATCACTACAGAATAACCGCGCTTATCACTACAGTATAACCGCGCTTATCACAACAGTATAACCGCAATTGTCACTACAGTATAACCTCATTTATCACTACAGTACAGGCGCACTTGCCACTACAGTATAACCGCACTTATCACTACAGTGTAACCGCATTTGTCACTACAGTATAAGCGCACTTTTCACTACAGTATCACCGTACTTGTGATATAATATAATAGTACTGATAGTACTGAAATATATAGTGTGATTGCACTATAATAGTGTAAACCCGCTTATCACCACTCCATTATAACCCCACTTGTGATAACTGGAGCACTTGGAACCACAACAGGCTGATTGTTGGTTTTTAGGAAGTCTCGACCGCTGCAATGACATGACGTCTCCCGTTTCTCACGCCGATTACTCGTGGGCGAAGATCAGCGACAGGTGGTACGCGAATCGGCAGCCTTTTGGCTGGAGACGAGCATCTTGCCCCAGACTGCTCACCCTCGTGACCACTACAGCGTAGCCCCACTTGTAACCACTGCGGCATAATCCCACTTGTCACCATTGCAGTATATCACTCACACCACCGCAGGATTAGCGTACTTTTATCCTCGCTTAATTTGTAAATACCACCGGCATTGCTAAGCTCTCCGTAGTCTTCTTGATAACAGAGCCAGTTTTTTTCCATCGGGCGCCACAGGTTGCGGGAGAGGTTAACTGCATTCGTTTGGCAATGTCTAATCGGCAGCTGGGTATTTTAACGTATGTGAAATACTTGCTCCATGCTCCGATGGACAGGAGGGGGGGGGATTAGCTCACCTTGGCTCTGCTACTGGCACCTACCACAAGGTACCAGTTCGCACTGTGCTGGTATAGCCACAACACAGGGAGTTGGAGTTCATAACACCATGAGCGGAGCCGGATATATCACATGCATATAAAAAAAGACGTACAGTTTCTGTCATATTTGTGTGAAAACCCTTTCTGGGGTCGGGGAGCTCCTGCTCTTGGCAGGAGTTCCACGGAGTTGTTTTCTAGAATGCCATGCAGCTCCTGTCAAAGCTCCAAAGGAGTTCATATCAGACCACCGTGGGTTTTCCGTCCGAGCTTCGTGAAATTCCAATCAGAACTCCGTGGAGTTCCGGTAGAGCTCCTTGGGTTTCCGGTCAGAGCTCCGTTAAGTTTCGGTCAGAGCTCTGTGACGTCCCAGCCAAAGGAACGCGAAGTTCCTGACAATCCGTGGAGTTTCCTTCAGAGTTCCGTGGAGTTGCTGTCAGAGTTCAAATTCAGTTCCTGTCAGAGTCACATGGAGTTCCTATCAGAGTTCCATGGAGCTCCTGTCAGAGGTTCAATGGAATTCCTATCAAAGATCCGTGGAGTCTCTGTTAGACTTCCGTGGAGTTCATGTCAGGGCATCTTGGAGTTGGCTCGGAGTACCATGGTGGTCCTATCACAGTCCCATATAGTTCTTGTTGTAGAGTTCCGAATATTTCATGCTGAGGGCCACGGAATTCCTATCAGAGCTCCATGGAGCGCTTGTCAGAGTTTCGTGGATTTTCTGCCTGAGTGCCTTGGAGTTACTGTCGGAGTGCCTTGGAGTTACTGTCGGAGTTCGCGACACCCGCCTGTCTGAAATGCGTCCCTAACATGTGGTTGAGCCATTGGTGCAGGAGCGTCTGGAAGGACGTTGCGTTTGCATTTTCGTGAATAGTGGGGAGGAGAGGTAGAACAGGACCCAGATTAACACTAGGTTCTGCGTGCTACTACATCCCGCTAACTGCGGGAGAAATCCCCCCCCCCCTCCCCTCTGCACTGAGCGACTTTGTCTCTGCAAAAACCGAGTTCTGCCCACGCGCTTGTGCGTGGAAAATTCAGAGCGTACAGACCTCCCCTCAACGAAAGTTTTATCTTTGGGTGATATCTGGATCCTACGCTACGTATACATGAAACCCACTTAAAATTGTCGGCTTGAGCTGCAGTATGTGTTTCTTAGGGAAGACCTGGAGCCTTTCCAGCCGATATTTCCACAGAACACCATCTTTCCTCGGGGTTCATGATTGCGGTCTCGGAAAAGCGGGGAACCTCCTTGATGCCCCATCTCCACCCTACAACTTCTGCTGGCCACAGCTGACTTTCCTATGCCCAAGGATTGGCCGACATGTGTCCTGATGTGATTAGCTGACGTGTGCTCTGATGTGATTGGCTGACGGATGTTCCGATTAGCTGACGTGCGTTCTGGGATGCCGATGATGTTGCGCGATCAGATGATGTTCCTGGATGTTCCGCTGCAAATGCAGACGCTTGCCGCTGCTCCGATGGACCTTCAGACGTCTGCTGTTGCTGCTCCGGTGCACCTCCAGATGTCTGCTGCTGCTGCTGCTCCGGTGCACCTCCAGACTCCTGCTGCTGCTCTGGTACATCTCCAGACTCCTGCTGCTGCTCTGGTACATCTCCAGCATTCTGCTGCTGCTCCGGTGCACCTCCAGCCGGTCACATACTTCCCGTTCCGTTTCAGGGGGCGACATGGCGCTGGCCACCGACCCGGGACGGCGGCGACCCCTGGTGTCTGACCTGAGGGCACACGTGACCTGCGTCATCTGCGCCGGCTACTTCATCGACGCTACTACTATCGTGGAATGTCTTCACACCTGTGAGTATTCCATTGCTGACGTAGGCGGTCCGCCTGTGAGGAGACCGGCCGCTGACATTGTGGAATTTCTTCACGTTGGTAAATGCAGCATTAAAATCAGCATGCATAGGGAAGGACTCAGTGTAAATATTGAGCGAGTCTTGTTGAAAATGAGAAGTGTTTAATGCCCGTCTCGTTTCTTTCATCAAAATTTATCGTTCGAAATTGGGAGCTGGCAAAGTGAAAGAATTGGAGCGAACATTGCAAGTTCGGGCAACCGCCACTTGCGCCAGGTGCAATTACTCAACTTCGGGCATGTATCTTCGTGACATGTCTCTGTTGTCACGTGCATTTGTTGGTATGCTAATTTCATCATCTAACGTCTGCTCCAACTTGGAAATGGGTCAAGTAGGAAGCGAAGCACTGTCACGGGGCTCACTTTGCTCCTAACGTGGCGATGTTTTGCACCAAAGTAGTCGCATGAGGAGCAGACACTTTTTATATCCTCTTTTTGCGACAGAGTAAAAACTTACTGAAATATCGAGCCGTGTGACGACCTGGCGGCAAAAAGCAGCGCTACCATGGCGATGCTTTTTTCTCAGTCCCGTTATAAATACCTACCGTAATTATCTCCTGCACGGGACTGGTGCGTGACGTAAGATCTGAGTGCGTGAATTTATCTACGAACGAAGATCGACGTTAGATGATGAAATTAGCATACCAACAAATGCACGTGACAACAGAGACATGTCACGAAGATACATGCCCGAAGTTGAGTAATTGCACCTGGCGCAAGTGGCGGTTGACTGTCTGCTCTGCGGTTGACTCATCGAGCAGAGCACACACTGCTCGATGACGACCCAACCCGCACGTAAGACCGAGGACGAGCAACATCAGATCAGTGCATTATAGGCATTCGCCCGTTTTCCGGTCGGCTTGTGTGCTGTGTGTGCTGTGTCTCTGTGTGTGTGTGTGCTGCATGACCACTGCAGTCGATGCGCCCCTAAACCCCCGGTCGGCTTGTGTGATTGGTTGCGTTGGCCGGTGCGTCAGCTGCGCCAGACCGGCCCATCAGAGGGTGCAGAGGTGGCGGTATAGTACGCCGCTACCGCTGCCGGCGGACAGCAGATCGGTCAGCGTGCACCCGTCGTGCCGGAAATCGAGGGGAGAGGTAGAGGTAGAGGTAGTGGTAGTGGTAGGGGTAGAGGTGGAGGTAGAGGCAGAGGTGGAGGTAGAGGTAGAGGCATAGGTAGATGCAGAAGTAGAGAGATAGAGAGAGAGAGAGACTTCCTTTCGGACAACCTTCGGCACGGACGCACAAGAGCGGCATCAGCGACAGCAATCAGGAAGAGCTCCAGAGCACCCTCGAGGAAGCGATCCACAGTTGCTAGGTACCGTACGGACTCCACAGAGCTCCGTGCTACCCAGACCTCTGCCGCGGGCCGGGAAGACAATCCTTCCCCACCAAGATCCCCAGCTCTTCATTCTGTCTCCCAGTCTAGCCTTACCCTCCAGATGATATCTAACAGCGACAGTCCCACTGCCCTGAGCCGTCGCAGTCTGGGAGGGGGCCATGGGTGAAAACCTGGCCCACCGGTGCAAATGATTCGGATTTTCTTTCAGCAATCAGGGTCACCTTGCAGACGGGGGCAGGGACCGACCTCGCGATTGCTACTATGACGCTCACTGTGGCGCATCACGACCACGCATCACACGGTGCCTGCCTAGTAGGCACCTACACCGAACCCCACCACACCATCACACGGTGCCTGCCTAGTAGGCACCTACACCGAACGACACCACACCATCACACGGTGCCTGCCTAGTAGGCACCTACACCGAACAACACCACACCATCACACGGTGCCTGCCTAGTAGGCACCTACACCGAACAACACCACACTATCACATGGTGCCTGCCTAGTAGGAACCTACACCGAACCACACCACACCATCACATGGTACCTGCCTAGTAGGCACCTACACCGAACACCACACCATCACACGGTGCCTGCCTAGTAGGCACCTGCACCGAACCACACCACACCATCACATGGTGCCTACCTTGTAGGCACCTACACCGAACCACACCACACCATCACACGGTGCCTGCCTAGTAGGCACCTACACCGAACCACACCACACCATCACATGGTGCCTGCCTAGTAGGCACCTACACCGAACCACACCACACCATCACATGGTGCCTGCCTAGTAGGCACCTACACCGAACACCACACCATCACACGGTGCCTGCCTAGTAGGCACCTGCACCGAACCACACCACACCATCACATGGTGCCTACCTTGTAGGCACCTACACCGAACCGCCCCACACCATCACACGGTGCCGCCTAGTAGGCACCTACGCCGAACAACACCACACTATCACATGGTGCCGCCTAGTAGGAACCTACACCGAACCACACCACACCATCACATGGTACCTGTCTAGTAGGCACCTACACCGAACACCACACCATCACACGGTGCCGCCTAGTAGGTACCTGCACCGAACCACACCTCATCCATGGTGCTTTTAGGCACCTACACCGAACCACACCACACTATCACACGGTGCCTGCCTAGTAGGCACCTGCACCGAACCATACCACACCATCACACACGGGTCCGCTTTTGCACTCGAACGCACTCTGCGCCACATACTTGACACCATCACCTCAGCATCACACGTCACAGTACTCACATCACCCACACTCGGAGCAGCGCCGACACACAGACTCCACTCTCCAGCAACACCTTGACCTTCAACAGCCGGCGCTGCTATTTCACTCTGCACCACACCCTCAACACCAGGCCGGGGAACATCCTTTCCTCGAGCTAGATAGATAAAGTCAACTCAGCTAGCGTGCCAGCCCTCGTCGAGGGAACTCCAGATGTCCATCACATCCGGCGGAGGCCTGGACACACTCACAGCATCATAGTTTTGACCTGTAACGCTGACCAGCCCCCGTCTCACGTACACATCCACGGTAGACCATGCGACGAACGGTGCCGCTTGCCTCTACCACTACGTTGCCATTGTCGCACGTGGTACGCCCTGCAGAACCCTGGCTCCACCCACCAATCAGCGTCCCACTCGTTCCCAGCAGTCTCATCCCAGACCCGTTCTCCTCCATCACCTACCTCACCCCGCGTCTCTGCAACCTCCCATCCCTTACGGAGCCTGGCCACACCCCTATCACTCAGCTGACGTAGCTGACACAACTGACATACACTGTATGCCCGCGCAATCACTTATAATAGTAACGTAAATAGTCATCACAGTATGACATCGGACGGGCAGGAGTCGATCTGTCTTGTCATTTTAAATAAATGGCTACCATTGGACCAGGTGGAGTCATTGGACGCAAACGAGCTGACTTGTAATAAATTGGCATATAACGTAAGCGGTTGCCTAGTGAACAGATGCATCGGGAACAGATGAGCCGATTAGCAAAACACCGTACTAACTCTTCACAGTCCCGCACGACCCCCCCTGTCGAATGCATGCTATTAACACATGGCAGCCGGCGTGAAAGCCATTGTGGGAAATTATCTCCTTGCTAGCATGGTGAATGTTCCTTGGTGCTTTTGGAGAGCAGTAGGCCATGAGCCGGCACAGCAGTAGGCCATGAGCCGGCACCCCGGCAAAATTAACATAATTTCCGCGCCTTCTGCCCGAATGCAAATTATCTTGTGGAGGATTGCAGAAAGCTAATCAAGTTATGCAGACTGTCTGAACACCTGGGAGCCAGTCTCCCTCCCCACCCTCAGCACCATAAAGCACACACTCACGATAACGCAACACTCCCCTTAACCTAAAAGTACACTTGCTGTGACCTTGTTTGCAAAACACACTCGCTTTAAAGGCGTCGCAAATTAGCCGTATGGTCCGGCACGCCTCTAACCACACTATCTCTCGCTTTCGTCGCACTGGCTTCCGAATCCGACGGATCCGGGATGGATCCGGAAGGTCACCACCATCACGGCGGTGAACGCTGGGCGAGGTGCCGCCATGTAGTTGCATCTGATGTTCACTGCTGTGTGACCAACGCGGTCCAGTGGCTCGTCTGGCGGACGGCACACATGTATGCGGACGGCATATACAGACGACATATACGGACGGCATATGCGGACGGCATATACGGACGGCATATACAGACATCATATGCGGACGGCATATTCGGACGGCATATACGGACGGCATATACAGACTGTATATAGGGACGGCACAGATACGCCGACAGGCGGGCGGGGACGGACTGGACGGACTATACGGACGGACATATGGACGGACGGCATATGGACGGACTGGACGGACTATACGGACTGGACGACTATACGGACGGCACAGACTGGACGGACTGATACGGACTGGTACGGACTGGACAGACTGGACGGACTGGACGGACTGGACGGACTGGACGGACTGGACGGACTAGACGGACTGGACGGACTGGACGGACTGGACGGACTGGACGGACTGGACGGACTGGACGGACTGGACGGACTGGACGGACTGGACGGACTGGACGGACTGGACAGACTGGACGGACTGGAACGGACTGGACGGACTGGACGGACTGGACGGACTGGACGGACTGGACGGACTGGACGGACTGGACGGACTGGACGGACTGGACGGACTGGACGGACTGGACGGACTGGACGGACTGGACGGACTGGACGGACTGGACGGACTGGACGGACTGAACGGACTGGACGGACTGGACGGACTGGACGGACTGGACGGACTGGACGGACTGGACGGACTGGACGGACTGGACGGACTGGACGGACTGGACGGACTGGACGGACTGGACGAGGGACACCTGTGCTCTGATGTCACGTGCGGTTCCACGACAGCAGAGTTAATGCAATACTGCTACCGACTGGTATGCGACGGCACGACTGCAAATGCAAACACCGCGGCACGACAGTACTGTTACGCGACAAAACTGGGACTGTAGCAACTGGGCGGCGACTTTACCACAACAGCAAACACTTCAACTGACTTTACTGCGACACGACACGACTGCGAGCGCAACTACTGCGACACGACACGACTGCGAGCGCAACTACTGCGACACGACACGACTGCGAACGCAACTACTGCGACACGACACGACTGCGAGCGCAACTACTGCGACCAGACACGACTGCGAACGCAGCTACTGCGACACGACACGACTGCGAGCGCAACTACTGCGACAAAACACGACTGCGAACGCAGCTACTGCGACAAAACACGACTGCGAACGCAGCTACTGCGACAAAACACGACCGCGAACGCAGCTACTGCGTCGCGGCCTCGCTGTTTCACGGAATTTTTGCGACTGCCGAAACTGCTATGCGATATTACTGCTACTGCAATATCTTCGACCAACTGTTCTGCGAAACGACTTTTCCACAGTCGCAAACAAAAGCTACTTGACATTATCAAAACAGAAATCGCCTGGGGATGGCGACAGGGAAGCCATTGACATAAGCTTCAAACCGTGGCAAAGCCCAGGCATTGCGGCAGAGTTTCCCACACGTTGCGGTACGGGGGATGGGGAGGAGTTCACCCACACCACCCCGGCCTTTGTTGAACACTGGATACAGATGCGATAAGCGGTGTAGTGCAGATCAACCTTTGAGCTCTCAGAGTTACTGCAAGTTTTTGATTGCGTCTTCGGTTGACCTTCCATGTCTGATTATATAGGTCAATGTCGGGGGGGGGGGGGCGTTCGTCACCCGGTCGTCGCTGTAGTTTTCTAGGCCCCTGGTTCAAGTCTGACCTCGGGCAGCCTTTTTCGGCCGGCTCCTACCCAGGGGATGCCGTAACTGGGGAGTGTTGGCCGTGCCACGGGACTAACCCTGGCCGATCAGCGCCGGCGGCATCGAGTTCACGGACAAGATCGGCCTTAAAGCAGGCCCTTCGGTGCGGTGGCACGCCCCGAGGGCACGACCTAGCCTCGTGTCACCGCAGCAGTCCTCTGCTCACCGGGCTCGAGAAATATGGCTGGTCCCGCCGCCTGCACAACTTGCTGCGGTGGGGATTCTGAGAGGGAGCGCGTGAACAGGACAGTCCCGCAAGAGTGCCAAACAATGGTGCCTCGTACATAGCGTGCGTGTATGTCCGAGTGTGTACTCTACAAAACACTCCAGTAAGGGACCAAAACATATTTATAAAGAAAAGAGACTTGACCTCTATTTTAGCACAATGTAGTCTCAATTGTCGAAAGGTTTAAATTTCACAGCGATATCTTGCATTGGTTAGACATTATTTCAGACAAACATTTCAAAACGGGATCACGCGGGCCTTCATCGTGTAGCGAGGATCAGCATTCAGCTGCGCGGCGGCGGCTCAAAACGGGATCACGCGGGCCTTCATCGTGTTGCGAGGATCAGCATTCAGCTGCGCGGCGGCGGCTCAAAACGGGATCACGCGGGCCTTCATCGTGTAGCGAGGATCAGCATTCAGCTGCGCGGCGGGGGCTCAAAACGGGATCACGCGGGCCTTCATCGTGTAGCGAGGATCAGCATTCAGCTGCGCGGCGGCGGCTCAAAACGGGATCACGCGGGCCTTCATCGTGTAGCGAGGATCAGCATTCAGCTGCGCGGTGGCGGCTCAAAACTGGATCACGCGGGCCTTCATCGTGTAGCGAGGATCAGCATTCAGCTGCGCGGCGGCGGCTCAAAACGGGATCACGCGGGCCTTCATCGTGTTGCGAGGATCAGCATTCAGCTGCGCGGCGGCGGCTCAAAACGGGATCACGCGGGCCTTCATCGTGTAGCGAGGATCAGCATTCAGCTGCGCGGCGGCGGCTCAAAACGGGATCACGCGGGCCTTCATCGTGTTGCGAGGATCAGCATTCAGCTGCGCGGCGGCGCCGCGTTGTCTTCTTTTGCCCGGCGGCGGCGGCGAGCCACCCAGTTCTCACTGAGGAAGCGATGTGGGCTGCTGCGGTGCTGCACCTGACGGAAGCATGTCGGTCGCGTGTATCTAGTCCGACCCAGGCACCGCAGAGTTCTCAACGACACAGGCGATGGCTGTTAAATTGCATTGTGCGGACACGTTGTCTTAAGCCGCATCCACTAAAGTCGTCCACTAATTAGTAGAAGTAAAACCGTCTACTTAAAAAAAATGTGACATCCAACGATGACATCGCACGTGGGTAATGTCCATCCTTCCGTGTGTTCTAGGCCATCAAATATCCGAAGGTTTTCGGTGCTGTTACATCCATATGTTTTGTAACGATCGAACGTCCGTAGATTTTGCCCGGTCGCACATGCATAGCAGTCAATTTTCTGCTGTAGCAGTGATGTCGCGTCGCAGTGGTTACAGTCGCTGTTTTGTCGCGTAGCAGTGATGTGTCGCAGTGGTTACAGTCGTTATTTTGTTGCGTAGCAGTGATGTGTTGCAGTGGTTACACTCGCTGTTTTGTCGCGTAGCAGTGATGTGTCGCAGTGGTTACAGTCGCTGTCTTATCGCGTAACAGTGATGTGTCGCAGTGGTTACAGTCGCAGTCGTGTCGCAGCAAAGTCGGTCGGAGTTTTTGCTGCAGCAGTCATGTGGCGTCGCAGTCCGTTGTCTCAGAGGTATCGTTCGTAGTTAGTGTGGTCGCAGTCTTACATGTCACGGAACTGGACGGAACACCCGTGCTCTCATGCTACGGGAAGGGACAGAACACCAGTGTTCTGACGTCACGGAACGGGACAGAACACCTCCACTCCAGCGTCATCATCGGGTGCAGCCGTGCCTCTCCGCCGCCGCTCTGGTCACCAGACGGGCCACAGTACGCCTGACTCACATGACCCAGACCGCCAGTATCGATTTAGCAGCCGTCGCGTCAGAGGAGCCCCCAGTGACGTCACGTGCCATCTAATCAGTCACGTGTCCAGCTGACTTCACGATCATGCGACATGTGGGCTGCATGGACCTGTCAACTCATCCCTGACGGCGAGTGGACGAGTTGTGTGATGGCCGGCGTTTTGTGTGATGCGATGGCCGGCGTTGTGATGGCCGGCGATTACTTGTATATTTCTACTGAACTTTCCACTCTTTGGAAGTCTCCTACCAAGTGCGTCATTTCGCATATCGTCCATTCGCTGAGAGAAAAGCACGAATGCAAGCTGATGTCACGCCACAGCTGCCTACCTAATAACTAGCTTTAAGAGGTCTTCAGCACATGTAGTCCCTGAGAGTGAGGAAGGCTTGCGGAGGACCTGAAACGCCACCCTGGTCGACGCACCTACCACAGCCTGCACTGGGAGGGGCACGGGACGGCAGCCTCCACCCAGTGAGGGTGGGATGGGGAGGGGTGGGGGTAAGCAGACTTAGGCCGAACCTGAGCTGTTGACGTCCGGGCGTTGAGCTATCACGCAAGGGGTAGCATCAGCGGCGGCTGTCACCAGACGGTAGCGCAGGACGGCAAGGTAGTGTCAGTGGCGTCTGTCACCAGATGGTAGCGCAGGACGGCAAGGTAGAGTCAGCGGCGGCTGTCACCAGACAGTAGCGCAGGACGGCAAGGTAGAGTCAGCGGCGGCTGTCACCAGACAGTAGCGCAGGACGGCAAGGTAGAGTCAGTGGCGTCTGTCACCAGACGGTAGCGCAGGACGGCAAGGTAGTGTCAGTGGCGGCTGTCACCAGACGGTAGCGCAGGACGGCAAGGTAGAGTCAGCGGCGGCTGTCACCAGACAGTAGCGCAGGACGGCAAGGTAGAGTCAGTGGCGTCTGTCACCAGACGGTAGCGCAGGACGGCAAGGTAGAGTCAGCGGCGGCTGTCACCAGACGGTAGCGCAGGACGGCAAGGTAGTGTCAGTGGCGTCTGTCACCAGACGGTAGCGCAGGACGGCAAGGTAGAGTCAGTGGCGGCTGTCACCAGACAGTAGCGCAGGACGGCAAGGTAGAGTCAGCGGCGGCTGTCACCAGACAGTAGCGCAGGACGGCAAGGTAGAGTCAGCGGCGGCTGTCACCAGACGGTAGCGCAGGACGGCAAGGTAGTGTCAGTGGCGTCTGTCACCAGATGGTAGCGCAGGACGGCAAGGTAGAGTCAGCGGCGGCTGTCACCAGACAGTAGCGCAGGACGGCAAGGTAGAGTCAGCGGCGGCTGTCACCAGACAGTAGCGCAAGACGGCAAGGTAGAGTCAGCGGCGGCTGTCACCAGATGGTAGCGCAGGACGGCCGTCGCCACTCGGGCGTGGAAAGGGCAGGCATTGTGGTGAGGGCATGGATGTCGGCAGGAACTGGATGCGGGGAGGCGCAGGGATGCGAGGAGGTGCAGGGATGTGGGGAGAGGCTGGGATTGTAGTGAAGGCAGATATGTCGGAGGGCGATGGGATGCAGCGATGGGCAGATATGCGGGGAGGCCAGGGATCTGTAGAGACACTGGGATTGTAGTGAGGGCAGGGATGTCGAATGGCGATGAGATGCAGCGAGGGGCCCAAGCCACAAGATACTCGGCTGAGCACCTTCAATGGTTGCATATTTTACCATTGAACCCTATGACCGCAATGACCTATGGGCGTATGACCTATAGGCGAGCGCCGTCAGACTATTTTGACCTCATTATCTGTAGCACTGCCGGACCCATCCATTAATTTTGTTTCAAGCCCTGGTTCTGGTTGTGACTGCAACAGGTAATGACTATTGCACAGAAGGACACAGTTTACATTAGATGTCACAAGATGGTTCTACGAACATGCTGCGCCTTTGGCTCGTGACCTCGGTAGCTGGCAGCACAGTCTGCTCCTCTGAAGATGGAGGCATCGGCACCACCTTGGCATCATGCAAATCACGTATAAAGTAGCCGTTAATAGAATTTCGAAACCACCGCTTACGTCACGTGCACGCGACCGGCGATGCAATTCGCCAACGGAGCGTGACGTAAGCCCTGCTTCTCATGACGTTATGGTATTTGATTTCTTCTCCTCTCTTTCATTTCTTTTCTGTCTTTTTAGGTTTTTCTGGTTCACGAAGAATACCCATGGGAACTAGACGCGATGCTTTCAAGTAATATTTACGGGAGATTCACTGAATTCGGAGACAACCGTGGTATTCATGTTCGGAACCACGGAAAGCTGAATCTCGTGATGTTGATTTTCAGTTGGAGTGAGGTTGATGATGATGTGCTAATTATGTTAAATATTACTGGCGATAAACAGCAGTGGAATATTGGCTCATTCGTCAGCGCTTACCATAATCACATCGTTACCGTCGAATGTGTCCCTACTGGCACAGCTGGCGCAGTCGACGCAGGTTGTTAATGACCGCCAGGTGTCGCTGAGACTTACTACATCAGCGGCACGTGTCGCCGAGACTCACTACATCAGCGGCACGTGTCGCCGAGACTAACTACATCAGCGGCACGTGTCGCCGAGACTTACTACATCAGCGGCACGTGTCGCCGAGACTCACTACATCAGCGGCACGTGTCGCCGAGACTCACTACATCAGCGGCACGTGTCGCCGAGACTCACTACATCAGCGGCACGTGTCGCCGAGACTCACTACATCAGCGGCACGTGTCGCCGAGACTTACTACATCAGCGGCACGTGTCGCAGAGACTAACTACATCAACGGCACGTGTCGCCGAGACTCACTACATCAGCGGCACGTGTCGCAGAGACTCACTACATTAGCGGCACGTGTCGCCGAGACTCACTACATCAGCGGCACGTGTCGCAGAGACTCACTACATCAGCGGCACGTGTCGCCGAGACTCACTACATCAGCGGCACGTGTCGCCGAGACTCACTACATCAGCGGCACGTGTCGCCGAGACTAACTACATCAGCGGCACGTGTCGCCGAGACTCACTACATCAGCGGCACGTGTCGCCGAGACTCACTACATCAGCGGCACGTGTCGCCGAGACTCACACATCAACGGCACGTGTCGCCGAGACTAACTACATCAGCGGCACGTGTCGCCGAGACTCACCATCAACGGCACGTGTCGCCGAGACTCAGTACATCAGCGGCACGTGTCGCCGAGACTCAGTACATCAACGGCACGTGTCGCCGAGACTCACTACATCAACGGCACGTGTCGCCGAGACTCAGTACATCAGCGGCACGTGTCGCCGAGACTCAGTACATCAACGGCACGTGTCGCCGAGACTCACTACATCAACGGCACGTGTCGCCGAGACTAACTACATCAGCGGCACGTGTCGCCGAGACTAACTACATCAGCGGCACGTGTCGCCGAGACTCACTACATCAGCGGCACGTGTCGCCGAGACTCACTACATCAGCGGCACGTGTCGCCGAGACTTACTACATCAGCGGCACGTGTCGCCGAGACTCACTACATCAGCGGCACGTGTCGCCGAGACTCACTACATCAGCGGCACGTGTCGCCGAGACTCACTACATCAGCGGCACGTGTCGCCGAGACTCAGTACATC
This sequence comes from Ashinkailepas kermadecensis, assembly GCA_034440615.1. Lineage (NCBI taxonomy): Eukaryota > Metazoa > Arthropoda > Thecostraca > Neolepadidae > Ashinkailepas > Ashinkailepas kermadecensis. The sequence goes on from JAOTOM010004252.1 coordinate 154,346, forward strand.
AGCGGCACGTGTCGCCGAGACTTACTACATCAGCGGCACGTGTCGCCGAGACTCACTACATCAGCGGCACGTGTCGCCGAGACTCACTACATCAACGGCACGTGTCGCCGAGACTCAGTACATCAGCGGCACGTGTCGCCGAGACTCAGTACATCAACGGCACGTGTCGCCGAGACTCACTACATCAACGGCACGTGTCGCCGAGACTAACTACATCAGCGGCACGTGTCGCCGAGACTTACTACATCAGCGGCACGTGTCGCCGAGACTCACTACATCAGCGGCACGTGTCGCCGAGACTCACTACATCAGCGGCACGTGTCGCCGAGACTCACTACATCAGCGGCACGTGTCGCCGAGACTCACTACATCAGCGGCACGTGTCGCCGAGACTTACTACATCAGCGGCACGTGTCGCCGAGACTCACTACATCAGCGGCACGTGTCGCCGAGACTCACTACATCAGCGGCACGTGTCGCAGAGACTCACTACATCAGCGGCACGTGTCGCCGAGACTCAGTACATCAACGGCACGTGTCGCCGAGACTCACTACATCAACGGCACGTGTCGCCGAGACTCACTACATCAGCGGCACGTGTCGCAGAGACTCACTACATCAGCGGCACGTGTCGCCGAGACTCAGTACATCAACGGCACGTGTCGCCGAGACTCACTACATCAACGGCACGTGTTGCTGAGACTCTGCATCAGCGGCACGTGTCGCCGAGACTCACTACATCAGCGGCACGTGCCGCACGTGTCGCACGTGTTGCTGCAGCCATGTGCACGTGGTCGGGGTCGCCGCTCACTGCCAGCGCAGTCGGCTAAGCGGGGCTAATTGGTTTTGATAGGCACGTACGGCGTTGGTGGCGGCTGCAGCGCGCGGCCGTCACGGCGCAGTGCCGGGAACCGGCCGGCAGTGGCGGGAACCGGCCGGCAGTGGCGGGAACCGGCCGGCAGTGGCGGAAACTGGGCAACAGTGGCGGGAACCGGCCGGCAGTGGCGGGAACCGGCCGGCAGTGGCGGGAACCGGCCGGCAGTGGTGGGAACCGGCCGGTAGTGGCGGGAACAGGCCGGCAGTGGCGGGAACCGGCCGACAATGGCGGGAACCGTCCGGTAGTGGCGGGAACCGTCCGATAGTGGCGGGAACCGGCCGACAGTGGCGGGAACCGGCCGACAGTGGCGGGAACCGGCCGGAAATGGCGGGAACCGGCCGACGGTGGCGGGAACCGGCCAGCGGTCGTGCCGCGCCCACTCCACCAATTTCCCCGGCCAAATTGTGGGGTCTGTCACAATAACTATCGGCTCGGCCTCTGGAGCCCAGCTCGAGTGATTTGGAAGCGCCTGCAGTCGTAAAGCACGCGCATGATTGTGCGCCTGGGCGTCCGGTGTTTTTCAGCGTTGTTGGTAGATTGAAGCTTGATATGCAAATTTCACTTTACCGCCACGATTTCATTGTTATGGATGGCATCATTTTGTCCGGACAGCGCAAAGGGACGGAGCTAGTTGTATGACGGTAATTTTATGAGCATCGGCGTTTAATTTCAGAATGGCCCGTGCTGACGCAGTGCTTCTCTTCATTTGTCGCCGTAAAATATCTACCAATCGATCAACCGGCTTCCCATTAGTTCAATTCAGAGTCTATCACGACCCTCTTCAGGTTTTCAATTGTTAATCCGCCTGTACGATGTGAGTGGCTTCGCTTCTGAAGATGTCGGCCTGATGTCACAATGCAGTAATTCCACAGCGTCACGGGAATATGTGACGTCAGCAAGCATCTCACGGCACTGGAAGCTCTGTGACGTCGAGGACACCTCGCGTTACTGGAGGATATGCGACTTCGAACACATCTCACGTTATTGTAGGCTCTGTGACGTCGAGGACACATCGTGTCACTGGAGGATCTGTAACATTGAGCACATCTCACGGCACTGGAGGCTGTGTAGCGTCGAGCATATCTCACGGCACTGGAGGTTGTGTAGCGTCGAGGACATCTCGTGTCACTGGAGGCTCTGTGGCGTCGAACACATCTCCCGGTGATACGATGACTATTGGTAGCTCTGTGTGTGCTCCAAGCTGACGACAACCACGGGTGAAACAAATTATCAGACATGCGTGATTGTCAACCTTTCGACAAACAGGCGATGACCACGTGTGACGCTATAACGACATGACGTCACCATTGCACGCCGTTCTCTGAAGAACTGAAAATCGATGACACTGAGTACGATTTGCTCGTTCTCTGAGACGACTACAAGAAACCGTGTTGCCGTATATTTATACGCAGAGTTGGACAGGCTATGCTTGTAATGATGTCGCACTTACCTGATCGATTTTCTCTGCTCGTGGGCTGCACTGAAATCCAGTCCCGCCTTATAGCTATGAGCCCGTCTGCAGGGTCAAGACAATTCTGCCCTTGCTTAAAGGTGAAGTGCAATTTTTCGTGAAAACATATGGGAAATCATTCTTTTTGTGGTATGTATGTGCGGAGGGGATCGAGTGGGGCATAATGGACAAGTCTATCTTTCAATTGGTAGCGAGGAATGATAATATGTGCGCAACGTGTACGGCAAGAATATTATGCAGTGATAGTGGTGAAGCATTCGAATATCACGAGGGCACCGGGCAGGTTCTGGGTCCATTCTTTCCCGTCAATGCCATGGGGTCAGTGATAAATTGCCGGATTTAAGAGGCGGCACCGTGCCCAAATGTGCCGCCTCGCTCGTTACGCCACCCGTGGAGATCGGGGGAATGAACGAATCTTTGTGTGTGTCTACCATCTAAGGGATGAATATTTCATGGCCTCCTGCGAACTCCTTCGCTGCAGCTACGCCGGCTGAGGACGCCCAGATCACATCCAGTGGCTGGTAGCTACGGCCCCGGTCGTTCTGCACAGGCCCAGCACTCGGACTGTGATCGGATGTCCCCGACCGTGGCTGGCTTCCCCGGAGTGGCTGGTGTGGCTGGTTTCCCCGGAGTGTGGCTGGCTTCCCCGGAGTGTGGCTGGTTTTCCCGGACCGTGGCTGGTTTCCCCGGACCGTGGTTGGTTTCCCCGGACCGTGGCTGATTTCCCCGAACCGTGGCTGATTTCCCCGGAGTGTGGCTGGCTTCCCCGGACTGTGGCTGGTTTCCCCGGAGTGTGGCTGGTTTCCCCGGAGTGTGACTGGTTTCCCCGGACCGTGGCTGGTTTCCCCAGACCGTGGCTGATTTCCCCGAAGTGTGGCTGGTTTCCCCGGACTGTGAGTGGTTTCCCCGGAGTGTGGCTGATTTCCCCGGAGTGTGGCTGGCTTCCCCGGACTGTGGGTTGATGTATGGGACGGCGGCTGGTTGTATCGAACTGGAGGTGGTTATATCAGATTGGGGATGATTGTCTCAGACTGGGAATTTATTGTGTCGGACTGGGGGTGGTTGTCTCAGACTGGGGGTGATTGTCTCGGGCTGTAGTTGGGAGTCGCGAACTGTGGCTGTTGTTCCGGACTGTGAGTGGTTTCCTCGGACTGTGGGTGGATGCCGCCGATCGTGAGGTGATTATCACAGACGGTGGTTGTCTCGGACTATTGGTGGCTGTCTCGAACTGTGGGTGGCTTCCCCGGCCTGTGGCTGGTTTCCCCGGACTGTGGCTGGTTTCCCCGGACTGTGGCTGGTTGTATCGGACTGTGGGTGGTTGTCTCGGACTGTGGGTGGTTGTATCGGGCTGTGGCTAGTTGTATCGGACTGTGGGTGGTTGTCTCGGACTGTGGGTGGTTGTATCGGTCTGTGGGAGGTTGACTCGGACTGGGAGTGGCTGTATCGGACTGTGGGTGGTTGTCTCGGACTGTGGGTGGTTGTCTCGGACTGGGTGTGGCTGTCTCGGACTGTGGGTGGTTGTCTCGGACTGTGGGTGGTTGTCTCGGACTGTGGCTAGTTGTATCGGACTGTGGGTGGTTGTCTCGGACTGTGGGTGGTTGTCTCAGACTGTGAGTGGTTGTCTCGAACTGTGGGTGGTTGTCTCGGACTGTGAGTGGTTGTTTCGGTCTGTGGGTGATTGTCTCGGTCTGTGGGTGGTTGTCCGGGCTGTGGGTGGTTTCCTCAGGGGGTGGGTGGGCCATGTCAGAGCTGGTACACAAGGCTGCAGACCAGGAACATAGTCGTCGTGACAGGCACCTTCCCAGAGATTGCTGATGGAACCCTGGAAGTGCACACGGGGTCAAGACCGGGGGATCGGACTCAAAGCTGCACGCGGAGGCCAGACAAGGCTGCATGAGTGGTGTTTTCCGCCGCCGAGCGCTGATGTATTCTACGGCTGTGTTGCACCTCGTGCTGCATTCAGCCGTGGCCGAAGGCCGTTAGTTCCATTACCGGCCCCTGCTTATCGAAACGGCGTGTAACTCGGAGAGCCGCGTTCACAAATCACTTCCTGTGCTGAATTCGGACATGACGTGACGGTGATGGTGGTGATGTCCACCAGGCACTTTCTATGCTGAAGTCGGACATGAGGTGACGGTGATGGTGGTGATGTCCACCAGGCACTTCCTATGCTGAAGTCGGATATGATGTTACGGTGATAGTGGTGACGTCTAGCGTTATTGGGTGGCTCTGGCGTTACGGGCTTGCGATGCTGTCTGACGTGCCACTTGTGTTGCCCTTAGTACCATGTCACGGAACTTTGTGTCGGCGTTATGTGAAGGTGCTGCACTGTGTCGTGGGCAGTAGTGCGGCGGCGTTATGTGAAGGTGCTGCACTGTGTCGTGGGCAGTAGTGCGGCGGCGTTATGTGAATGTGCTGCACTGTGTCGTGGGCAGTAGTGTGGCGGCGTTATGTGAAGGTGCTGCACTGTGTCGTGGGCAGTAGTGCGGCGGCGTTATGTGAAGGTGCTGCACTGTGTTGTGGGCAGTAGTGCGGCGGCGTTACGTGAAGGTGCTGCACTGTGTCGTGGGCAGTAGTGCGGCGGCGTTATGTGAAGGTGCTGCACTGTGTCGTGGGCAGTAGTGCGGCGGCGTTATGTGAAGGTGCTGCACTGTGTCGTGGGCAGTAGTGCGGCGGCGTTATGTGAAGGTGCTGCACTGTGTCGTGGGCAGTAGTGCGGCGGCGTTATGTGAAGGTGCTGCACTGTGTCGTGGGCAGTAGTGCGGCGGCGTTATGTGAAGGTGCTGCACTGTGTCGTGGGCAGTAGTGCGGCGAATGCTGCAGTGACACAGTGAGGTGCTGTGTCGCGGACGGTGCTGTGGTGCTGTGCTGCGATCGAGTACTGTGTGGTGCCAGCAGTGCTGTGCCGTGTGCAGCGTTGCACCGTGGGCGGCGCTGTTCCCAGCGTTTCTTGACACATCTGATTACCCGGCGGCTCTGTGGACAGTGTAGTAGCGGCTAACTGAATAATGAATGCTTGCCGCAATTGGCACGCTGCAGGTCGCACGCTGTACGCTGCATCCAATCCCTGATCCACGGGTCATACAACCGAACGCTGATCGGCTGCAATTAACGTATGCATAGAAAACCGTCAGACCACGTGGTCAGGTTAGGATCGTCGTTAGCTTGAGTGCCGGTAGGTCTGGCTGGAATGACTTTGATGCAAATTCTGTTCTCCCACCTCAAGCTACTTCTTGGTTGTTGGCAAAGGTGTGTCACCCGCTCCTCAAAACATCCGCAGAACTATGGTCTCGAGGCAGCCCTGGCCGGCCACGCAGGCCGCGCAGTTTCTCCTGCAGCTCAGTCTGAGTCGAGGCAGCCCTGGCCGGCCACGCAGGCCGCGCAGTTTCTCCTGTAGCTCAGTCTGAGTCGAGGCAGCCCTGGCCGGCCACGCAGGCCGCGCAGTTTCTCCTGTAGCTCAGTCTGAGTCGAGGCACTCCTGGCCGGCCACGCAGGCCGCGCAGTTTCTCCTGTAGCTCAGTCTGAGTCGAGGCAGCCCTGGCCGGCCACGCAGGCCGCGCAGTTTCTCCTGTAGCTCAGTCTGAGTCGAGGCAGCCCTGGCCGGCCACGCAGGCCGCGCAGTTTCTCCTGTAGCTCAGTCTGAGTCGAGGCAGCCCTGGCCGGCCACGCAGGCCGCGCAGTTTCTCCTGTAGCTCAGTCTGAGTCGAGGCAGCCCTGGCCGGCCACGCAGGCCGCGCAGTTTCTCCTGTAGCTCAGTCTGAGCGGACATGCCGCACGTATCGCAGGCCAGCGATATGAACAGGTTCAGTTGGCAGCAGATTGGTAACCCGAGAATGCATGATATTCGGAAATGGCTCGGATAACAGTGGCAGCTTCAATGAACCGGATGGAAGCCGGGAGATATGGCACTGGAGCTCCAGCAATATGAGGCCACTTGGTGATGTTCTTGGAACGGGTCGATATTGCATGTGCAGTGCACGTCCAACGTACTTGACCTGAATGTCGGCACGACTTGTCATGCTGTTTCGCTATTCAGATTGCTATTCATGCTGTCCATGCTTTTTTGTATCTTCCATAATTATTTCATATTGGTAACTTCTAAACGAAAGGAGACCGGCTATGCCTGTCCATGTGACAAGAACTATCCAATTTATACCACGGTGTTCATGCAAAACTGTGAAAGCTTTGATCCTGATTGCTTCCTGTCTTTCAGTTTGCCGGTCCTGCATATTACGTCACCTATCGGCAAGCAGCTACTGTCCGGTGTGTGACGTCATGATACACAGGACCAAGGGCGCCTCCAGTCTCAGGTAAGCAGCTACTGCCATGTGTCTGACATCATCACACACAGGACCAAGGGCGCCTCCAGTCTCAGGTAAGCAGCCACTGCCCCAACCCCAAGACGTTGGCCACGCAGTCTCAGGCGTGACAGTAACGATCTCCTGTTCCTACCCCAAGACGTTGGCCACGCAGTCTCAGGCGTGACAGTTACGATCTCCTGTTCCTACCCCAAGACGTTGGCCACGCAGTCTCAGGCGTGACAGTAACGATCTCCTGTTCCTACCCCAAGACGTTGGCCACGCAGTCTCAGGCGTGACAGTAACGATCTCCTGTTCCTACCCCAAGACGTTGGCCACGCAGTCTCAGGCGTGACAGTTACGATCTCCTGTTCCTACCCCAAGACGTTGGCCACGCAGTCTCAGGCGTGACAGTAACGATCTCCTGTTCCTACCCCAAGACGTTGGCCACGCAGTCTCAGGCGTGACAGTTACGATCTCCTGTTCCTACCCCAAGACGTTGGCCACGCAGTCTCAGGCGTGACAGTAACGATCTCCTGTTCCTACCCCAAGACGTTGGCCACGCAGTCTCAGGCGTGACAGTAACGATCTCCTGTTCCTACCCCAAGACGTTGGCCACGCAGTCTCAGGCGTGACAGTTACGATCTCCTGTTCCTACCCCAAGACGTTGGCCACGCAGTCTCAGGCGTGACAGTAACGATCTCCTGTTCCTACCCCAAGACGTTGGCCACGCAGTCTCAGGCGTGACAGTAACGATCTCCTGTTCCTACCCCAAGACGTTGGCCACGCAGTCTCAGGCGTGACAGTTACGATCTCCTGTTCCTACGTCAAGCGACAATGTCTGTGAATACCAAATCGCGTGATTAGCAGGACCGGACTTTGCTCTCAGAACGTCACGGAGCCGCTCCGTCACACTCCGAGTGGTTTGGGTGAACCAGTCCCTTGGCTTCTGACTGTATAGCAGCGTTGGTGCAGTGGTCTCCACCGACACGAAGGCTCCAGCACCGTGGTCCGGGACCACGTGGCGGTGCCCGTCTCCAGAAGCTGTCACGTCTGATCTGTGGAGCGTCAGTTGTCAACGCACGTGCTGGCGCGTCACGTGTGACGTCACAGTTGTTGAAGCGTCTTTTTGGGAGAAGGTCCACACTCCTGTCGGAGGGCACTATCACAGACTCAGTCAGGATTCGGCGACGTTTTTTTAACGACTTGGATCAAGATTAGATATTGCATTGTGTTGTGTGGATCTGGTGGAGAAGTCTGTCTTAGACAGTGGAAGGTGACGTGGAAAGCAAAGTCCAAGGGCAGATCCAGGGGGATCTGGCCATGACCCCGAAAGGTTGAAGAAAGTAACCAGCATTTCTTTTGGTACCCTAACCCCGAAACCGGATGATTTTTCCCGGCGTTTAAGTGAAGCTGCCCATTCACCAAGGACCAGTCCAGTTCGATTGTCTCGAAGTATGTCGAGCTGAAAAGCGTGAGCATCGTGATAGAGGAGAGTGTTACGTCTTAATTTCTTCCCAAACAATCCCAGAGATGTGCCAAAGGCTAGCGCATTCCACAGACTGGTCCAGGAAGCTCACAGGGAATGCAATACAATCCACGAGAAGGTGATGGTCTGGGTTGACATCATGGATGGGAAGTGTCTCCCAGTGCACCGGTTTGAAGGGTCCGTGGACGGTGCAGCCCGCTTGGAGATGCTGAAGACCGTAGTGTGGCCAGCTGTACGGCATGAAGCAACTCGTCGCCGATACTGGTTCCAACAAGACGCGCAACACATCATGCGTGATGCGACTGCACCAGCCATAGAGTTCCTGCGCTCCAAGTTTGGTGAGAGGATCATCTCCCCCAACAGCGGGCAGCACTGACCTCCCTGCAACTCAAGCATCTCCTGCCTAGACTTCGGCTTTTGGTTTCCAGCCATGGTACACGTGGTGCGATGTGAGTCTCAGATAATCGCCCAGTTGAAGATAGTGGTGGAGGATTCGCTCGGAACATGAAAGAAGAAAAGCTGAAAAAGATGGCCAGATATACCCGGCACAGAGCAGAGCTATGCAAGTCTGTGAGGGGTGGCCGCTTCGAGCACCTCCTCCAGAATATCGATGGAGAAGAATAACATTAAGTGCGTCTAGAGTCAAATGTCCAACAAAACATGCTTCAGATGCCTTTCGATTAATTATACAATGTAAGATAGGTCTGTACTATCCATTTACTTTTCCCACTTCCAAATGATCACCATGTATGTACACTGGTCATGACCTGAGAACATGTTTGAGGACAAGTGAATGGCTTGTCGCAAGGTGCCCCTCCCCCCCCCCCCAAAAAAAAACTGGCGGAATCCGCCCTTGGAGCAGACTATATGCCAACCACCAGGCAAGTGAAAGCCGGGGACGGTCAAATGCCTTGGAGAATACCCATGTCTAAATGTAGCATTTTCCTCACCGGATTTTAACATAGGATACTATGGTGACGTCAACAAAATAGGCAGAAGTGGCGAAAGTGAGACAATCTCGGATTTTTTTTTCACGGCAACGCTTTTCGTACATTGCGTTATCAGAAGGTTGTCGACGACACGAAAATGATTTTTATACAAGGATATTTATGAGTTTGATTCAAGAGATATAAAACACTACTAATACCTTATATGAATTCATCAATAGCGTCAAATCCAAATATTTGTCCGAAGAAGTCCATGAGAGTAACCAATCGATGTGATATCTACGATATCATTTAACTAAACGTTCAACATATTGGTGCCACTGCAGAACACTGACCTTAAGTAAAGTGTTACAATATGTATTTATGTCATTACATGTTAAATACAGAATGTCTGGGTCTCCACTCTGTAGATCGTCATTGCGTATGTAATTCAGTATTGTTATATACCCACAACCGCTTAACGTTATCACGTCCAAGCTAGTTTCATTATTCTTCTACTGTCAATGTCTTTTCTCGCTTTGTCTCTATATGTCTCAGTTGCTCTTGCTCGTCTGTGTGAACCCAGGAAGCATCGGTTACCTGAGTACATTCGCTTATTTGCATAGTTATACTTGCATTCGCTTATTTGCATAGTAATGCCTATATTCGCTTATTTGCATAGTAGTAATTGCATTCGCTTATTTCCATAGTAATACTTGCAATCGCTTGTTTACATAGGAATATTCGCATTCGCTTATTTACATCGTAATACACAGTAATGCTTATATGGTTCTGACTGAAAAGGAAGTAGCAATGTAGATGACACGCCAACAGCAAACACGTGATGCTTCACAAGGATGTGATTACAAGACAAGGATAAGGAACTATCAGTCCGTCAATGGCCAGTGTGGTCCATGGCTCGACAGGCCTTGATCAATGGGCAAATGGCCCTGGTCGGTGTAGAAATATCCCCTTCAGAAACCCACACTCTGATAAAGTGAGTGAGTTGCTTTGAGTTCAGAATTTTTGAGGATGGGTCCCGACACCATCAAAACTAGCAAGGCTGTCTTTCCACGCGGCCGGATGTCAGCGAACGTGCGTCTCGCGCACGTCAGCTTGCTTGCAATCTCCGTCCAACGACAGCTTGTAATCTCCAACGACTTAAACGCCCAACAGTAACCCAATAGTGCTGTGCTGCCCAATAGTAACCTGTGCTGCTGCCTTGCAGCAGCACAGGTCTCTCATCATCCCCTCACGGGTCTCAACAGCGGGTTGGTATGCCTTCAATGATGTTCAGTGCCCAAGACTCATCCAGGGGCTCAACATCAGCTTGAGCGCACCGCCACACCAGCTCAAAACCGTCAACAGCGCAATTTCCCCGGCAGTCATTCCACGCCCTAATGTGTTAATAACTGTGACTGGGTCCTGACTAAGACTATGTTTTGAGGCGCTCAGAGGTTCAGCTTCTTCATGAAGTTTTACCCTCGAGGCGAAATAATTGAGAGGAATAGCAAAACTCATGCTATGCAAAACTTATGCTTATGCTTAGTAACCAAACTTATGAGCGTTCAACAGCCTTCAGTATGTTAGTCCTGGCAATTTTCATGCTGCACACTCGCTCAAATATTTTCGGACCTGGCCACAAAGCTTCCAAGTTTGGGACGCCCATGGTGCCGACAGAGTTTTTTTTTCGAGAGGGGGTCATTAAGCATGAGGCCCCAGAAATAGTTATTCTTTCCCCCATCATAAATTCCGGCTGCGCTCCTGCCTGCCAATCACGCCCTCCCTTACTGAAAATGTATATTCATACCATACGAACACGTCGAAAATATCGCATTGCATTGGACAAAATGATATTTCTAAACAAAACCCTGACTGCGTCCCTGCAGAAGAGTATAATAACTCTGGTTTCCTGGTGCGCACGTTTGACATTAGCCTATTCAATTACTCTTGAGCTTGATGTCGTTATGTTTTATCCATCAACTATAGAGGGCTCAGGGGCACATCGATGTGGCTCGAATGTGGCTGGTCCTTGGCATAAGTTTGAGCTCGCCGCACTGGCGACGGACCGTGCGGTGCGGCACTGGCCACCCCTCGTGTGTCACGAGGCGTGCCTCTGCAGCGAGTCGTGAGTCGTGCGGCATCAGCGTGACCCATCGTGCGATCGCCCGTCGTCGGTCGGAGGGGACGTGGGGAGGGTCGGAGGGGACGTGGGGAGGGTCGGAGGGGATGCCCAGCTGGCGACGGTTGAACGATGCAGCTACACGGCAGGTCATGACGACCGGAACGGTTGGAAGGTGGAGCTATACGGCAGGTCCCGACAACCGGAACGATTGGAAGATGGAGCTACACTGTAGGTCCTGATGACCGGGACGATTGGAAGGTGGAGCTATACGGCAGGTCCTGACGACAGGAACGGTTGGAAGGTGGAGCTACACGGCAGGTCCTGACGACCGGAACGATTGGAAGATGGAGCTGCACGGCAGGTCCTGACGACCGGAACGGTTGGAAGGTGCGGCTATACGGCAGGTCCTGACGACCGGAACGGTTGGAAGGTGGAGCTATACGGCAGGTCCTGACGACCGGAACGGTTGGAAAGTGGAGCTGCACGGCAGGTCCTGACGACCGGAACGATTGGAAGATGGAGCTATACGGCAGGTCCTGACGACAGGAACGGTTGGAAGGTGGAGCTATACGGCAGGTCCTGACGACCGGAACGATTGGAAGATGGAGCTACACTGTAGGTCCTGATGACCGGGACGATTGGAAGGTGGAGCTACACTGTAGGTCCTGATGACCGGGACGATTGGAAGGTGGAGCTATACGGCAGGTCCTGACGACAGGAACGGTTGGAAGGTGGAGCTATACGGCAGGTCCTGGCGACCGGAACGGTTGGAAGGTGGAGCTACACTGTAGGTCCTGATGACCGGGACGATTGGAAGGTGGAGCTATACGGCAGGTCCTGACGACAGGAACGGTTGGAAGGTGGAGCTGTACGGCAGGTCCTGACGACCGGAACGGTTGGAAGGTGGAGCTGCACGGCAGGTCCTGACGAGCGGAACGGTTGGAAGGTGGAGCTGCACGGCAGGTATGACGACCGGCACGATGGGAAGGTGGAGCTGCACGGCAGGTCCTGACGACCGGAACGGTTGGAAGGTGGAGCTGCACGGCAGGTCCTGACGACCGGAAGGATGGGAAGGTGTATCAACACGGCAGGTCCCCTCCCCTGGCCCTGATGTCGGGGTATCGTCGGACCAGAGTCGATCTAGCGTAGAAAGAAGGTTGTTTTTTCCCCGAGTGATTTAAAGTTGCAAGAAGGTGCGTGCCAACTGGTCGGGGACATTACATTTGAGGGAATAAACTTAGATACACTTAGTTGTATATTGTAAGAGGCCGTTATAGGGTTTGGAGATATCGGAGGTGAAGTCGTATGTGGAAAGAGTGTCGCGGAGGTGTGCATTGGGTGTTGAAGGAAATGTGAGCGAAGTGGGTGGCCAAGTGCTCAGCGACGGCCATGGGTTCTGTGCTGCTGGGTTGGCTAATAGTGAGCTGGGGGAACGTGCGGTGACCGAGTTCTGCCATTGGTGAAAGAGCGAATCTTGGTGTATTTTTGGCCGATGGGGCTGAACCGGTTGAACGAGTTGGAATATTGCCGCCGGCTTTGTTTTTTTTGTTCGCTCTGAGGATAATTTCCCGGCAGCGTGTGATGGGCTTCGCAGGCGCCTAATTGATTGTGTGGACGTTCTGTCGGATTGTGTGGACGTTCTGTCGGGATTGTGTGGAGGTTCTGTCGGGATTGTGTGGAGGTTCTGTCGGGATTGTGTGGAGGTTCTGTCGGATTGTGTGGAGGTTCTGTCGGATTGTGTGGAGGTTCTGTCGGATTGTGTGGAGGTTCTGTCGGGATTGTGTGGATGTTCTGTCGGATTGTGTGGAGGTTCTGTCGGATTGTGTGGAGGTTCTGTCGGATTGTGTGGAGGTTCTGTCGGATTGTGTGGAGGTTCTGTCGGATTTGTCGCTCAGTCCGCGCGGTAATGCGACGCCGCGTTGCCGCACGTCTTTCCACCAAGCCACGTGTTTACTGTGGGAGGGGAGTGGAGGAACAAGAAGTATAGAGGATGCGGCGTTCTGCCGAAAGTGAAATAACATTGAGGTGGGCCGGAATTGAAGCGTGGGATTGGGCAGGGTAGACATTAGCGATTTCGTGGGTGAAATTCGGACAGCTCGCCTTGCGAACGTTCCAGTGAGATAACAAGTTATTAGGTTCAACTGAGCATTGAAGTATTAGGTGAATATGAAAGTGGTCGTTAAAAAGTGAGTCGGATTGTACGTGACAAGAGAAGAGGGGGAAATGGCAGCCGAAGTAAGGAAGAGAGAGAGGGAAAGAGAGACCAATGGCAGATGGGCTGTACCATGTGGCTGTACCATGTGGCTGTACCACGCAGTGTCTGTGTTGTGAGTGGGTTCTGCAGACCATGTTGTGCGTGTTAAGCAATGAGCCAGTGTGACGACCCCGTCGGGACGTGGTGGCACAGCCCCAGCCTGGTGGTGGTGAGTATCGAGATCGCCCAGCACCAGACAGCGATTTGGAAGAAGGTTCAACAGGTTTGTGCCGGAAGGGAAAGACCATGTTGGTGTATAGGGAATATAGAAAGAAAGAACAGTGAGCTCAATTTGTGCAATTTTACTGTGGATGCCACAAAGTTGAGATCGTTAGCAAGTTTTGTTTGATGGTGGAGATGGTGTACGAGACGAAAAGGCCACAATGCGGCCGCGGTACGCATTTTTTTATTGTTGGCGTACATTTTGTAGCCAAACATGTTGAATTTATGCGGGTCGCCGTCTCACCATCTATTCTCCTGAACGGCGACTATGAGCGGCTTATTTTTAATATATCCCTTCAGCTTTGCCCAACGGGATGTGAGAGATCTCGTGTTCCATTGGAACATGAATTCAATCGTGGGTGTTTACATTGGTGGTGGTGGTCACGCTCTCACAGCCGCACGTGGGACGGTGATGGTGTGGTGAAGTTGTAGGACTCACAGGATAACTTTGACTCCTGTGATGGTGAGGGCTCTGGATCCCCACTCCAGCCGGGCCGACGAGATGTTGAGGGGTAGACGATGGGGGTTTGAGGGGCCAGTCGAGGGTGGGGGGTGGACTTGGAGGAGGCCAGTCGACGAGGTGGGGGGTAGACTTCTGAGGCGGCCAGTCGACGAGGTGGTGGGGTGGACTTCTGAGGAGGCTGGTCGACGAGGTGGTGGGGTAGACGTCTGAGGAGGCCGGCTGTCCCGACGGTGCCGGGCGGCCGGGGAAGAAATCGTCGCTAGTCGCCAGTAACGATAGTCGCCGCTAGTCGCCGGTAGTGCCCGGTTGCCGACCGACAACCCTAGAAGAGTTAACGGTGTAGCGACGCAGCAGGTCATGACGACCGTAACGGCTGGACGGTAAAGCCACATGACAGGTCCCGATGTCCGTGACGGTGGACGGTGTATCGGTAAGACACGTTCCGTGGTCCCGATGTCTGTAACGATTGGACGGTGTATCGATAAGACACATTCCGTGGTCCCGATGTCCGTAATGATTGGACGGTGTATCGACAATACATGTTCCGTGGTCCCGATGTCCGTGACGGTTGAACGGTGCATCGATAAGATGCATTCCGAGTCACCGACGTCCGTGATTGCCAATGCACTGCCCTTTTAAAGGCCGTCTGGCAGAGTCCACCATCATTGTCTGCCTTGTAGTGCGATTTGCATAGAAACAAACCTTGGGCGGCGACGCAGGATAAGATCTCTTTGGGCGTGATTGATTGTTTTCTGCTGAATACTAAGTGTTGTTCACTGTGGCGTCACGCAACACGTGACACCATGCAGCCATCTCCTGTCGTGCTTCAGAAGTGACCACCGAGACCATGCAGCCTCCTCTTGTCGTGCTTCAGAAGTGACCACCGAGACCATGCAGCCTCCTCTTGGAATTGAGTAGTGCCAAAAGCTGCGTGCCGGGCTCACTTTTGCCAATACATTTACGATAGGTCCTGCAGCATCAAACGCGAATTTAAGTTCTTCCAAGTAATATAATCCCATGATGCTGCTCCCCATGCGCACTATTAAGTTACTTTAGAAGTAAATGAATTACTAGCGAAGGCAATGCCAAAGGGAGTTTATTGTTCTATATAAACAAAGGAATACAAAACGCGGCCCACTCGGACCCGAACTGACTCGACCGTCATGCTTTTGAAACGTAACAATTTTTATTTTTCATCTTAACGTTTACATATCTGTATTTTCTACTCGGAGCACGTACTCTTTATATTTAGATTGCGACAAATTTACATAGCCAGACTACCTGTGAAGTACTCGCAATCTGTGTTCAAAGAGAAGGCTATGTGGCGGCAAGTGCGGCGCAAGCTCAAAGTTCCACGCCTCTCCTTCTCGTGACTCCTCAGGCATGTCTTCACGGGCTGCCAGGGAGGACTGTTGTAATCGATCCAATAATTATCCACAGACAATGCTGATCCTCGACCTGCAGCGGTCTTTCGAGCGAACAGCAGTTTTGCATTACCGGTGATGCAACACCACAGACCAAACGTGAAGCTTCCTGAAATGACTGCTGTTCTATTGAAAACACCGTAGCATACCACCTCCCACTACTGTTGTATCATCTTGTTGCAGGTCCGACCGAATTCACCACCGTCCACTACTGCTGTATCATCTTGTTGCAGGTCCGACCAAATACACCACCTCCCACTACCGTTGTATCATCTTGTTGCAGGACGGACCGGATTCTGCAGACGATGGTATACAAAATGGTGCCCGGACTTTTCCGGGAGGAAATGAAGCAGAGACGGGAGTTCTACCGGAGTAAGCCGCACGCAGGTAAGCACAGCTATGTGTCGGTTGTGTAATATGCCACCGAACGCATGCTAAGAGCATTAGTTTACGTTACTGCAGGATTTCTGCTGTCAGAAAGATGCAGTGCTGTTTAATTTGGAATGAAAAGTGACAAGCGAGTCGCTGCACCCGCTATATTTTTAGTTCAGACTAAGGTCAGTTGATAACGAACCCGATGGGGCCGTAGGGTGCCAACGGGTCGGTCGTATTGGAGCATTGCCCACACATTAAACTCGGGGCTAACACTCCGTCATTGACTTGGAAATTGTATCATGGGGTTGTGTGTTCAGGAGCCGCGCATCAAGCTCTGCTTAACGTAGTTTCCTTTAACTGAGAAACAGCACGCACCGTATCTCGCTATTCTCCTTGGGCCGACACCGAGTCACACATTGGTACCCGATGATTGGAGGAGCATCATAGTCAGCCCAGTGTTGGAGAGGTGCAATGAAACACAACGGGGCGGATACAATCTAGCCGAAGACCAGACATTCATGGCCTTCATTCACATGCATGTATACAACCTCGGTTCACATTCTACAGTCCATCCATGCAATCTGGACGAGCACCATGTGCATACCCACCTCCAAAAATGTTTTATGACAGCAAAAATGGGACTTATGGGACCCATATGTTCCAAGCTGTCATCGACCTGTTACAGTGCAAAGAAAGACACTAGGGGAATGATATAATATTATTAGATGTTTCCAAGGCGTTCTTCAAAGCAACCAGCAAGCGAATCATGGCTTCCAAGTAACAATTACTCTGAGAATGCCACATTCTCCTCAATTGAATGCAGATCTGCGAAATCGAACCGAACGCGTGGTATTAAACGGAGCCAGCTCAAAGCATGCGCTTGCCTTCTCTGCGGCTCTCCAAGGAATCGCACTGGATTTCCTGCTGTGTTGGCGTGGATATGGGATCTCCCAGAAGCCAGAAGTACTTGCCAACAGCACAGTCCGGTAATTTACAATTAGCTGTCACTTGTACTGAACCACCAACGCCACCAAACGCAGCACAACTCGAGTCTCGAGTCTCGATGGCCAGCGGGGGAATCTCACCGAGCCCTGGTGTCCGGCGTGTGACTCGCGGCTCTCGAGTTTCTGCTAATGTGACGGCTTGACGGACGCCGAGCCATCTGGTGGGTGTGACGGCACGGACACGCGCTGGTAACGTGATCCGACGGTCACGTGACCTGCAGCCAGCACGCCGACGCAGCTCCGGACACACCAGGGCAGCTCCGGACACCACCGTATACACCAGGGCTGAGTGGCACGCTCCGGACAGACCGGGGCTGGGTGGCACACTCCGGCCGGTGGTGGTGTAGCTCCGGACACACCGGGGCTGGGAGGCACGCTCCGGACAGACCGGGGCTGGGTGGCACACTCCGGCCGGTGGTGGTGTAGCTCCGGACACACTGGGGCTGGGAGGCACGCTCCGGACAGACCGGGGCTGGGTGGCACACTCCGGCCGTGGTGGTGTAGCCCGGACACACCGGGGCTGGAGGACGCTCCGGACAGACCGGGCTGGGTGGCACCGGCCGGTGGTGGTGTCACACGGGGCTGGGAGGCACGCCCGGACAACCGGGGCGGGTGGGACGTCCTGCGCGGCCCCGAGTGTGACGAGTCCGTGCGGCCCCGGGTGTGACGAGTCCGTGCGGCCCCGAGTGTGACGAGTCCGTGCGGCCCCGGGTGTGACGAGTCCGTGCGGCCCCGGGTGTGACGAGTCCGTGCGGCCCCGGGTGTGACGAGTCCGTGCGGCCCCGGCGAGTGTGACGAGTCCGTGCGGCCCCGGGTGTGACGAGTCCGTGCGGCCCCGGGTGTGACGAGTCCGTGCGGCCCCGGGTGTGACGAGTCCGTGCGGCCCCGAGTGTGACGAGTCCGTGCGGCCCCGGGTGTGACGAGTCCGTGCGGCCCCGGGTGTGACGAGTCCGTGCGGCCCCGGGTGTGACCGTGCGGCCCCGGGTGTGACGAGTCCGTGCGGCCCCGGGTGTGACGAGTCCGTGCGGCCCCGAGAGTGTGACGAGTCCGTGCGGCCCCGGGTGTGACGAGTCCGTGCGGCCCCGGGTGTGACGAGTCCGTGCGGCCCCGGGTGTGACGAGTCCGTGCGGCCCCGAGTGTGACGAGTCCGTGCGGCCCCGGGTGTGACGAGTCCGTGCGGCCCCGGGTGTGACGAGTCCGTGCGGCCCCGAGTGTGACGAGTCCGTGCGGCCCCGAGTGTGACGAGTCCGTGCGGCCCCGGGTGTGACGAGTCCGTGCGGCCCCGGGTGTGACGAGTCCGTGCGGCCCCGAGTGTGACGAGTCCGTGCGGCCCGGGTGTGACGAGTCTGTGCGGCCCCGGGTGTGACGAGTCCGTGCGGCCCCGGGTGTGACGAGTCCGTGCGGCCCCGGGTGTGACGAGTCCGTGCGGCCCCGAGTGTGACGAGTCCGTGCGGCCCCGAGTGTGACGAGTCCGTGCGGCCCCGGGTGTGACGAGTCCGTGCGGCCCCGGGTGTGACGAGTCCGTGCGGCGTGACTGTGCAGTGACCACCGGCGGCGTGCGCCGGCTGCCAATCAACGCCAGTCTGGTTACCAGTGTGACAGTAGCACGGCTACCAGTCCAGTCCACGGGCCCGTCGTCTGGTTACCAGCCAGGCATCGGCTCGGTGACGACTCCACGTCGACCCGTTTGCCAGTCAATCGTTGATCCGGCCACACGTTAAATACTGACCTGGCTACCAACTCAGCGTCGGCCGTTTACCAGTCCGACACCGACCGGGTTACCAGTTCAGTACCGGCCGAATTACCATACCAACACCTGCACCACTCCACTGGTGTGTGGGCCAGTGGCCACGACAGAGTCGACACGACATGACACGTCGCAGCAGGGCACGACATGACACGACACTTTACATCAGACACTACACGACACGCCACGTAAGGTACGATACGACACGACACGACACTTTACATCAGACACTACACGACACGCCACGTAAGGTACGATACGATACGACACGACACTTTGCATCACACGACAAGTCACGTCAGGCACGGTACGACACGACACGACACTTTACATTAGACACGACGAGACAAGTCACGTCAGGGACGGTACGACACGACACGACACTTTACAGCAGACACGACATGACACGTCACGTCAGGCACGGTACGACACGACACGACACTTTACATTAGACACGACATGACACGTCACAACAGGACACGACACGACACGACACGACACTTTACATCAGACACGACACGTCACGTCAGGCACGGTACGACACGACACGTCACGTCAGTCACGGTACGACACGACACGTCACGTCAGACACGGTACGACACGACACGACACGACAATACAAGTCACGTCAGGCACGGTACGACACGACATGACACGTCACGTCAGGCACGACACGACACGACACGACACGACACGACACGACACGACACGACACGACACGACACGACACGACACGACACGATACGATACGACACGACACGACACGACACGACACGACACGACACGACACGACACGACACGACGCGACACGACACGACGACAGGTACGACACGACAGGTAAGACACGACACGACACGACACGACACGACACGACACGACACGACACGACACGACACGACACGACACGACACGACACGACACGCCACGCCACGCCACGCCACGCCACGCCACGACACGGCACGACACGACACGACACGACACGACACGACACGACACGACACGACACGACACGACACGACACGACACGACACGACACGACACGACACGACACGACACGACACGACACGACACGACACGACACGACACTTTACATTAGACACGACATGACACGTGACAACAGGACACGACACGACACGACACGACACTTTACACCAGACACGACACGTCACGTCAGGCACGGTACGACACGACACGTCACGTCAGGCACGGTACGACACGACACGTCACGTCAGACACGGTACGACACGACACGACACGACACGACAATACAAGTCACGTCAGGCACGGTACGACACGACATGACACGTCACGTCAGGCACGACACGACACGACACGACACGACACGACACGACACGACACGACACGACACGACACGACACGACACGACACGACACGACACGACACGACACGACACGACACGACACGACACGACACGACACGACACGACACGACACGACACGACACGACACGACACGACACGACACGACACGACACGACACGACACGACACGACACGACACGACACGACACGACACGACACGACACGACACGACACGACACGACACGACACGACACGACACGACACGACACGACACGACACGACACGACACGACACGACAGGTACGGTACGACACGACACGACACTTTACATCCGATACGACACGTCACGTCACATCATGATACGACACGACACGACACTTTACATCAGACACGACACGTCACGTCAGGCACGGTACGACACGACACTTTACATCCGATACGACACGTCACGGCACAGCAGGATACGACACGACACGACACTTTACATCAGACACGACACGTCACGTCAGGCACGGTACGACACGACACTTTACATCAGACACGACACGACACGTCACGTAGGGCACGGTACGACACGACACTACACTTTACATCAGACACGAGACGACACGTCACGTCAGGCACGGTACGACACGACACTTCACATCAAGTACGACGCGTCGCTTCAGGAGTGACACGACATGGCAAGCACGTCACGACACGACACGACACGACACGACACGACACGACACGACACGGCACGGCACGGCACGGCACGGCACGGCACGGCACGGCACGGCACGACACGACACGGCACGGCACGGCACGGCACGGCACGGCACGGCACGGCACGGCAAGGCACGGCACGGCGGCACGGCACGGCACGGCACGGCACGGCACGGCACGGCACGACACGGCACGGCACGGCACGGCACGGCACGGCACGACACGGCACGTGTGTTTGATTGGCTTCCGCCGAGCAGTTTGCATGCCAGATGTCGGCCCAGCTGGGAACGCAGCTGCTGGTCGGAGGTGTGGTCTGACCCGGTGACCCGCCGTGTACCGGTTCGTGGCCCGTCCGCCACCCACGCACACCACTACACCGCCACGTGGGCGTCCCAAGCCACGCCGGGCTTTACGATGGTGCGGTGGCCTCAACGGATAACTAGTGTGGGTGTCGGCGTTTCGTCCTCGACTTGGTGCCTCGGTGTCGAATCTCAGTCTCAGATGACAATGCCCCGTCCATCAGTCTGCAGCGTTGGGCTGACGCGCGGTGACCTTTGGCCGGCCACCGGGGCACACGTCACGGACGGCGCGTCACGGCGCGTCACGCCGCGTCACGGGTCACAGCCGAGGCCGGCGCGACAAATGGTCGGCCCGCCGCCACCCCACGTCGGCTCCATTGTGCACCTCCGAGAGTGAGCGAGTGGGCGAGCGAGGAAGTTAGTGAGTGAGTGGGTGAAGCAGAGAGAGAGAGAGAGAGAGAGAGAGAGAGAGAGAGAGAGAGAGAGAGAGAGAGAGAGAGAGAGAGAGAGAGAGAGAGAGAGAGAGAGAGAGAGAGAGAGAGAGAGAGAGAGAGAGAGAGAGAGAGAGAGAGAGAGAGAGAGAGAGAGAGAGAGAGAGAGGGACAAATGGAGAGAGAAAGAGAGAATAAGGGGGGGGGTGAAGAGGAAGAGAGGAGAATAGATAGCACTGCCATCCCTTCCCAGTATCCCAATTCAGCCAGTTAACCGGTTATATTGCGAATTGTCTGGTGTCATGCAGTTAGACTCGGCCGATTATAAGATGCATGTGTGAGTCGAATAACAGCTGGGAAGACTCCTGTCGAACTTAATTACGTTTGGATTACGGGTGTACACGTCAGTCAAAGCTGGCCGGTGATCGCTGGTGTTAGAAACCAGTTCCATGTGTTTTTGCCTATGTTTACTTTGTGGCTGTCAACCGTGCAAGCTAAGGAACTAATAATGGTAGCTTTTCCTGACAGATTGATCGTTAAAATATGTATGCGATGCTTGTTTGAATTTTGTCAATGCCGCTCGCAACTTCGCTCCACCGTGCACTCTTCCGGCAGAGAAAGTGCTAATTTGGAACCTAGACAATTTGCGAGAACAACTTAAGTTCGATGCTGTCTTTAGATGACAAATGCGCGGCGTTATTATTACGACAAAGTTATATCAAGTGGAAAATTTCCCTCCCTGCTTCACCTTCAGAAATGCGCTTGTCTCTAGAAGGTTGGTGGCAGTGCCCCTTGAGTTTCAGGGGCACAAACTGATAAAAGCTGAAATGGCACAAGCTGATAACTATGCTTGGCTCTTTCCGCCCACTGTCGCAATTACCTCACGTGCACACTGCAGGTCTTACCATGTAGAAATGTCCCAATTATCAATAAAAGTGCAAGAGTATCGCACCAAAAAAGCAAGAATCACCTATCGATACACTGCCAGTCCACCTTATGAAATACAATTTCATTGCATGGCAGGCACATCTTGCTCATTTTGTTTTTGTCTGGGTTGGAATACATCTTTTTTTAAATGTCTGCCGCATCTAATTTCATTTACTTAATTTTAAGGCCATCCACCCTGTCTTCTTTGTCTCCTTCCTACCCAAACTATTTCTTACTTGCCGTGGACTGTCGCTCTGACTTCTGTACACCGACTGCTTCCGCTCGATGTAGCCTTACTTGGATTGTATCTGTGCCGGCACGTGCATAGCCACAGCATTTTTTTTGCACGTAGATGCGCAGCAGGTTGTCCAGAATACATTTCCACTCCCACCATGCTGGCTCAGAACAGCATTTGGTACTTCAGTCAGCCGTCAGGAAATTCCATGGGCGGGCCAAGAGGATGGAACCATGGCTTCTGTCCCTGGTTCTGAAGTAGCATTATCTAAAAACGGATACGAACGGTTATTGTTGAGCCTGGAGAGTGATAGTTACTGGTGCTAAATCCTGTCAAAGCACGAACAAATTATCTTGCCCCTGCGTATTTAGAGTACAAGCATTGTCCTTTACCAGATAAATTATCCTTGAAATTATGGGGGTAAACTGGCCATCTGCGATTTTAAAAACCAACATCCCACTCTGGGAAGCTCGGGTGTGTAAGGAATAAATTGTACCAGGAAGGGTGCGAACGCAATTTCTGCGCCAATTCCAGCACCCGACCGTGGCGAGCAGGGGTGCCTCGTCCATACACACCCAACCGTCCACGCCTCGCCCAGGGGTGCCTCATCCATACACACCCAATCGTCCACGCCTCGCCCAGGGGTGCCTCGTCCATACACACCCAACCGTCCACGCCTCGCCCAGGGGTGCCTCGTCCATACACACCCAACCGTCCACGCCTCGCCCAGGGGTGCCTCGTCCATACACACCCAATCGTACACGCCTCGCCCAGGGGTGCCTCGTCCATACACACCCAATCGTCCACGCCTCGCCCAGGGGTGCCTCGTCCATACACACCCAATCGTCCACGCCTCGCCCAGGGGTGCCTCGTCCATACACACCCAATCGTCCACGCCTCGCCCAGGGGTGCCTTGTCCATACATACCCAATCGTCCACGCCTCGCCCAGGGGTGCCTCGTCCATACACACCCAATCGTGCACGCCTAGCCTGGGGACTGTATGGAAATGACGTGCTCTGGAGGCCCCACGCTCACCTCCCGTGGCAGTGTCGCAACAACTAACGGTAATACATCGGCCGGACCGGTTACACAACAATGCTGCAGCCACAGCAAGACAAAAAAACACACGCTCAGACTCGCGGCAGGTTTGTCCATACTGAGACGCGCCGGCCGGCTCTGCGAGAAGGCGCTGGAGGCGGTCGGTGTCGCACAGGGCTGCCGTCAGACACCTGTCCAGTGTGCGGCCGTGTCTGTCGCGCGACACAGATCCACTCGTGGCGTGGTGGTGCTGCCAGATGGAGAGCCTGTCGTCTTCAAACGTCGCTCGATGCCGACTCAGCCCACCAATCAGCTCGGCAACAACTCAGCCACTTCATTTGCGACACATCTGGCAAAAACACTGCCTGGGTATTTGCGACACATCTAGCACAGAAAAACGTTGCCGCCCGGTATTTGCACCACATTTAGCAAAAAAAGGGGAAAAAAGAAGAAGAAGAGATGCCTGGATATCTGCGACACGTCTGGCAAAAACGCTGTCCGACTTCATGTGGCAGTCAGAGAGCAAAATCGGCGAGAGCCGATCAGACATGGTGAAAGTTGCCACCGACCTTTGGCACTTGGATAGCCGTGCCACGTTCTGCAGTCACCATCCGTGTTCTGCCACACCCGTGTTCTGCCGCTTATGTTCTGCTCCCGTCCATGTCATTGTTACCGCCTGTGTTCTGCTCTCGTCCACCTCATGTTTACCGCCTGTGTTCTACCCCCGTCCATCTCATGTTTACCGCCTGTGTTCTGGTCCCGTCCACCTCATATTTACCGCCTGTGTTCTACTCCCGTCCACCTCATGTTTACCACCTGTGTTCTACCCCCGTCCATCTCATGCTTACCGCCTGTGTTCTGGTCCCGTCCACCTCATGTTTACCGCCTGTGTTCTGCTCCCGTCCATCTCATGTTTACCGCCTGTGTTCTGGTCCCGTCCACCTCATGTTTACCGCCTGTGTTCTGCTCCCGTCCACCTCATGTTTACCACCTGTGTTCTGCTCCCGTCCACCTCATGTTTACCGCCTGTGTTCTGCTCCCGTCCACCTCATGTTTACCGCCTGTGTTCTGGTCCCGTCCACCTCATGTTTACCGCCTGTGTTCCGGTCCCGTCCACCTCATGTTTACCGCCTGTGTTCTACCCCCGTCCATCTCATGTTTACCGCCTGTGTTCTGGTCCCGTCCACCTCATGTTTACCGCCTGTGTTCTGGTCCCGTCCATCTCATGTTTACCGCCTGTGTTCTGGTCCCGTCAATCTCATGTTTATCATCTGTGCTCTGCTCTCGTTGAGAACACATTACCTGTCTCTGTTCCGTCTCCGTGTTCACCTCCAGTTTCGATATCCCTCTGTGTCCAACACTTCTCGTCCCATCTCCGTCTGCGTCCTCGTCCCTCACCCTAACCGGCTCCGTTTCCGTTCCCCGCCCCTGTTCCCGTCAATGCTCCCGTCTCTCCGCTCTGTACCCGGTCCCCGTTTCCGTTCTCGTCGCTGTCTCCCGGTCCCTGTCATCTTCATCGTCATCGTCACCTCGGTCGTCGGTCGCCGGTCTCTGGTGTCTGCTGTCTGGCATCTGGTATCTGGTATATGGTCTCTAGTTTCCGTCCCCGTCCCGTCCCGTCCCCGTCCCCGTCCCCGTCCCCGTCCCCGTCCCGTCCCCGTCCCCGTCCCCGTCCCCGTCCCGTCCCCGTCCCCGTCCCGTCCCTCCCGTCCCCGTCCCCGTCTCGTCCCTGTCCCCGTCCCGTCCCATATCGATCCGCGGCTCCGCCCAGCCCTCATTTCTGTCTCAATCGCCACCCCGGTCTTCTTCCTCGTTCCCATTCCGGTCTCCATCACCCTCCAAGTCTCCCTCCCGATTCCCGTCCCAGTCTCCATATCCCTCACCGTCCCCGTCCCCGTCTCCGCATCTGCCTCTTCCCCAATATCTTTCTCTATCCTTGTCTCCGTCCCCAAAGTTTTCGTCCCGGTCCCTGCTCCAGTCTCCGTCACGGCTTCCCTATCCGTTTCGCACGTCTGGGCGCCGCCAGGTGCAGCGTCTTCTATACTGAGGCACGCGTCCACAAAGGCGTCCGCCCGGCGGGGCTTGAAAGTGTCCGCCGACGGCCCGACCCTATCCCAGCACAGCGCGTTCACCCGGAGACGGTGGCATGATTTAGTGATGTCCGCGGCGGCACGAACACGCCGGCCCTTTCATTCCGGCTCACGTTTTTTCGTCGTTGCCTTTGAATCGACATTTCGATTCGATTACCAGCCCGGCTCGCTGCCGCCTCTCCGAGAACCGCTGGTATGGAGCCGCGAGCCGCAAGGGGCTACCCCCAATCAGCGCCGCCGCCGCCGCCGCCGCCAGCCTAATTAGCCGCGTTGCCTTCTGCGGCGTCATTAGTGTGATTGAGGGCGGGGTTCTGCGCGCGGTAACGAAATGCAAATAGACGCCAGCTGATTAATCGTCGGATCTGGTTACCTCTGATTTGCTCGCGCGAGGCCGTGCGGCGTGAAATGCAGTGACGGCGGCCGCTTTCGGTGTGGAAGTTATGCCCTGTCGGCATATTTAGTCGTCCGCTATCTGTTGGGAATCTGAATCAGTGTGCAGACGAGGTGGGGCTCACGAGCACACAGGGATATGCAGATTTTGTACACCTACCATGAGACGTCGGAAGGGAAAAGGTCAGGTACAATCAGCACTGCGCTTGTCCGGCGTGCAGGAGATCGAAGGTTTGATTCTGCGACCATGAATCGGTTCCTGTGCAGAATACAATCGCGTGTCGCTGCAGCTTCGTCGAGTTGGGCAGAGACCAGGACATTCTGGTTTCATCAAGCGTGCAAAACGATTTTCGTCGAACAATTATTCAGGATGCCAGTCATCATCCACGAGGTTTCAATTTCGAGCTCAGGAAGGAGGAGCATCTCTTTTATTATTCATAGGAATCGCATTTCCACTTCCGGGCGGAATACTAAAAGCATATTCATGTAGGGAAACTGGCTAACGACTTGGCTCTTATGAGCCAACTTTTCTCAGTTAAATAATCAATTGCAATTGCGTCTCTTTTCAGTAGCATATATATTCCACACAATGCCATCTGTGGGTATCATAATTATCCGAGCATCACAGCATCGACAAAAATTACACCATCATACCATTATGCCATCCATGCGACACATCCACAACACCAGTCGAGTCACAGAAATCCCTACCATGCACGCAGTTTTCTTCGGGAACTCCCTCTTCCCTCGGAAGGCGAGGTCACGATTTGTGTGTTCTTTTGACGGGGGAACTGTGGAGTCCATACGGTCCAGTTTATCAGACGCCTTTAGGTGAACATACCTTTGGTTGTAATTCTGGCGATAATAAACTTACCCTTATATATGGACTGATACCGTAGTGATACACGAAGCCACAGCGTAGCACCCCGATAGCTCGTAAAAGAGGACATGCCTCAAATGTATTCCATCCCTGGACACAAATCGTTACGAGGTCGTTATTTCTCACGGTCGTAAAATATTCAGCCACATGTTGTGGACTGTGCGGCACGTACGCACACACGCTTTTAAAACACCCCTCTGTTGCTTTATGTAGCTTTTTCAGGATCAGAAGTACTCTTTTGTGCTGGGAATGAGGGTGGTGGCGGTGGTCAAAGCCATGTGACATGCATGCAACCCTCTGCTTCTGAGAGGCATCTCACCATCGTTCATCGCCCAAGGTCCAGCTGGAATCGGGAGGGTACTGTTACCACTGCCTGTGCTGCAACGAAGCTTCTCAGTCAGGGGCGAAGCAACGGAGAGAGGGGAAGGGTCAAGGTCATGCTTCATAAAATATTCAGCTGCATGTTCTGGGCTGTGCAGCACGCACACGCACCCACGCACACGCACCCACGCACACGCACCCACGCACACTTTTAAAACACTCCGCTGTTGCTTTATGCAGCTTTTTTTCAGGATCACACCCTCGGGACCCGAAAAGTGTGATCTTTCCGTACGGGATATGGAGAACGCGAAGAATCGGCCTAAGCACACCCTTCCCAAACGCTTCCATGGCCCTGCTTCAGGCAATTACATCTTCCATTTTAGACTGCGACTCTGGCAAACATTTGTGCCACTTCCGCGTTTTCCGCGTCTCAATTTTGAAAATATCTCACACGAAAACCACACCGGAGCACGACGGACTACACACCCTGCATGCTGCAGGGTAGAAACAGCTGGCAGAACAGAAGCAGCTAGCAAAACAGAAGCAGCTGGCATGACAGAAGCAGCTAGCAGGGTAGAAGCAGCTGGCAGAACAGAAGTAGCTGGCAGGACAGAAGCAGCTGGCGGACAGCACGTTGGAACTCAACAACATCGAAGATGCAGATGACATCTAGCCATGTGCTGCTGTCGCGATAGGCGTCACCTGGGACTCCTCCCTCGCCCCCTCCCCCTCACAAGGAAAGGGCAAGGTGGATTGACCAAGATATGGATGTTTTCATTTTCCCATTGACAGCTGCCCGGTCCCAAAGCTTGCTCCTTCAACGTTGTTTTGCGGCCACCTCCCATTTATGGAAAAAATGTCGTGGTTTAAATATTATCTCCAGCTACATCCGGGTTGGATAGCGTTCCTCTTCCAACACTCGCTCGTCTGATGCCATGAACCAGCACCATTCAGTACTACTGGATCAGTAGCGCAACCTGCCCATGGCTGTCACACGCGATTTAAACCTATTGTAAGCAAAACAGGGCAATGCCTTGCAGAATCCGCCGTACTCGTGAGACTCATTAAACGTTACCGTTTTGGCATGCAGTACACGACGGCTGTGTCTGTCGGAAAACAGCGCATGTGGAGCCCGTGACCATTTTGTCCAATTATGTTGGCAGTAAGTATGACATTCCCCGTTCTCGCCTCTCCCCCCCCCCTCTCTCTTTTGTTTCCTCTCTCTTTTGTTTCCTCTCCTCTCCTCTCTCTCTTTCTCTCTCTCTCTCTCTCTCTCTCTCTCTCTCTCTCTCTCTCTCTCTCTCTCTCTCTCTCTCTCTCTCTCTCTCTCTCTCTCTCTCTCTCTCTCTCTCTCTCTCTCTCTCTCTCTCTCTCTCGCTCTCGCTCTCGCTCTCGCTCGCTCTCTCCCGTTTCAAGCTGTTTCCACCACCTGTGATTGCCCGTTGGCAGACGAGCAGCTTCATGGTGGGGATTAACCATCGGGTTTTGGCTGTCAATGACCAGTTGTGGACGCGGCCGACCGGACACAGGAATTTCTGCACAAATCAAGCACGATCGAGTTTTCAGATACTCGGCATTAGTTAGGCTACGTCGGCTCTGCACATAGGCCGCTGAGTTTGGCTCGCCTGGTTTGACATGTGAAGATTCAAGATAAGATCTTCCAGGGCGTATAGAAAACGCGGTAAATCAGTCCAGTTTCGGAGTATTGCACATTCCACACCACCCATCACATTCGCTGTTCGTCGCCTCACTAGTACCAGACTACATGGACCAGCCTGCTCCCGGGACCAATGGTCTTACAGCGCCTCACGAGTACCAGCCTACGTGGACCGGCCTGGTCCCGGGACCGATGGCCTCACAGCCGGCACTACTGTGTGGCGAACGCACGGTGAAAGCGGCACGGTTAATTCACAGAATGAATCTTGACAAAAACTGGTGCGTGCCGTGGTGAAAGCAGCGACTTGTAGCACGGACGGGGCTGTCTCATGGCCACAGACACATCTCCCAGCGGCTGTCTCGTGGCCACAGACACACCTCCCAGCGGCTGTCTCACGGCCACAGACACACCTCACAGCGGCTATCTCATGGCCACAGACACACCTCCCAGCGGCTGTCTCATGGCCACAGACACACCTCCCAGCGGCTGTCTCATGGCCACAGACACATCTCCCAGCGGCTATCTCATGGTCACAGACACATCTCCCAGCGGCTGTCTCATGGCCACAGACACACCTCACAGCGGCTGTCTCATGGCCACAGACACACCTCGCAACGGCTCAGGAGGTGGGGAACAAGGCCAGCTGTCCAGGCCAGGTGCTAAGGAGCGGCCGCGGCATCATTGTACCTCCGGCGTCGGCGGGCCGGTCTGGACCGTGGCTTGGGTTTCAATCAGAGCGTGACAAACAAAGCGGTGGCCCAACACGGTCGCTCCCGTCCGGCGCGGTAGGGGGCCACCGCCACCGGCGTCACCACTGACCAGTGCTTGCTCGGCAGCAGGGGAATGGCTATGTGACGTAGCGGTTTGTGGACGTCCTGTGTGATCCCGCCCAGCCACATGACACGGTGACGTGTGATGTTGTGGTATCGAAAGCGGAAAACCAGCATGGACACACGCACATTTTGGTTCGCAACGGCCCAGTGATAGGCATCACCTGGGAGTCACCTGCAGTGGTAGGCATCACCTGGGATGCACCTGCAGTGGCAGGCATCACCTGGGATGCACCTGTAGTGATAGGCATCACCTGGGGTGCACCTGCAGTGGTAGACATCACCTGGGATGCACCTGCAGTGGTAGGCATCACCTGGGGTGTACCTGCAGTGGCAAACATCACCTGGGGTGCACCTGCAGTGGTTGGCATCACCTGGGGTGCACCTGCAGTGGTTGGCATCACCTGGGATGCACCTGCAGTGGTATGCATCACCTGACATGCACCTGCAGTGGTTGGCATCACCTGGGGTGCACCTGCAGTGGTGGGCATCACCTGAGGTGCACCTGCAGCGGTAGACATCACCTGAGGTGCACCTGCAGTGGTAGACATCACCTGGGATGCACCTGCAGTGGTAGGCATCACCTGGGGTGCACCTGCAATGGTAAACATCACCTGGGATGCACATGCAGCGGTGGGCATCACCAGGAAGACGCCTGCTGAAACTGGGACGCACAGTCCAGTGTGCCTGTGGCGTGCCGGCGACCAGCTGTGGTTTCCAAATCACCGCGTGGCAAGCACACGGCCCGGATCGGCTATTCAGCACAGGCAGAGTGTGACACAGGATTTAGACTGGGAGGCCGTGCCGAGGCACGTCTGGCCGGCGCTGATGCCGCCGTGGGCGGTGGAGCGTGCACCTGGGCGGTGCGTGTCTGACAACGTCATGGCGCCCAGCAGACGTTGTTCTGCCATGTGAGTAAATAGTAAATTGCAGTAATTTGTGGTTTAGCCAGCGGGATGCTGCTGAAAGCTAGGCCAGCTTGCTCAGCATCCACTTGTGTAAGCGAGGGCACTATGATTGGTTGATTTAGACAATTGATGTTATCACAGGAGGGTGCGGAGAAGGTTGTCAACGCTGTGGAGTGACGTCAAAACGGCATCGTCACGACTCGCACCTTGCCGCAGATCGGTCTATATTTTTATGCTGATGAATTTCGAAGGCCGCGCGAGCGCGTTCGAACGTTGTGCCTGTTTGCGAATATTTGCTTGCATGGCTTGCTTTAGCAGTTCTTGTGTTGTGCTCGACTTACCGCTGTCTGACGCGTTGTCGGATGTTCAAACGGTATCTTCACCAAATGGTACCGCCGTTCGTGAATTGGTCTCGAACATGCGATCGTTCGGTATGCTTTTTACGGACTTAGAACGTTACAATTGTTCGATGATTAAAAATATTTCGCCCTCCAGCCTCACGACGGCACATTCGGATCTGTTACCTTTCCACAGAACGATCCCTAGTTTATGCCAAGACAGTTTTGAAGGCAGCTTGAGCACGTTCGACCATGGTGCATCTTTACGTACACTTGCTTGCATGGTTTATTTCAACAGTTCGTGCCTTGTTGCGAACTTACCTTCCAACGCTTGTTACCTGTTTGTGCTACCTTTATGCCATTCGTCTGCTAGTGGTGATGTCCTTTACCGACCTGAGCTTGCTCCTGCCACTGATTATCTCCCCTTTGCAATCTCGGAAGTGCCCTAGTTCTCAGGTGATGGCGACAGCCGCAGCCGTTGTTAACTCTGTGCTCTTTTACAGACCCGGAGCTGCCCGGTTGGGCCAAAGGAGATGTCAAAGCGTTCGTTCCTCACGTGTTTACGGCCAGCGAGCAAGTTGACATCAGCCTGGCCCCGTTCGACGCCGACCGGTACGTTCCGTCACCTGTTGGTACGTTCCCTCACTTCGTTGGTACGTTCCCTCACCCTGTTGGTACGTTCCCTCACCCTGTTGGTACGTTCCCTCACTTGGTTGGTACGTTCCCTCACCTTGTTGGTACGTTCCCTCACCCTGTTGGTACGTTCCCTCACTTGGTTGGTACGTTCCCTCACCCTGTTGGTACGTTCCCTCACCCTGTTGGTACGTTCCCTCACTTGGTTGGTGCCTTTCCTCGGTGTGTTGGCTCGCTCCTCAGCACCGATGGCGCGTCCGCTGAAACACGTGTGCTCCCGCCCTCCCCCTACGCTGTCGTTACATCCCGAGCACGGCACATCCTACATTCCACCGTCTGGTACCGTTGGTACGTCGCGTAACATTGCGAGAACACGCTCTGACATCGCCGGTACGTCTCCTCGCACGGCTGTCACGCCCGGCGCTATCGATGGTATTTGCCTTGACACCACGTGGTTAGCTTTTCAGAAAACAAAACGTTCGGAACGTTACGGGAGTCGAGAGGCCATCTTAGGCCGTTCAAAACGTTGCGGGAGTCGAGAGGCCATTTTAGGCTGTTCAAAACGTTGCGGGAGTCGAGAGACTATTTTCGGCCGTTCAAAACGTTGCGGGAGTCGAGAGGCCATTTTAGGCTGTTCAAAACGTTGCGGGAGTCGAGAGACTATTTTCGGCCGTTCAAAACGTTGCGGGAGTCGAGAGGCCATTTTAGGCTGCTCTTTGCATGCAACACCACAGAGCTCAGCGTTCCGAAGGCCATACTGAAAGTTCCAGTGGTCAAGTCCACCAAAGCCTAATAGGAGGCTACATCCATGCTTGATACTGTTTGTAGTCCTCTCGCATCGTTGGTACTTTCCATGTTACGGTTGATGCGTGAGGTTGCTTGCACCTTTTGCGCATCCCACAACTCATTTCGCCACTGACCAGTACGTCTGTCACGTGACTCAGCGGGTCGCCATGATCGGCACACCTTGGTGGCGGCCACGAGGTCACGGAGCTGCGGACTGGAGCTCCTTTCTCCGAATCATTGCACCATGCAATACATCTTCATTTCACCACTGACACCCGGTTCCAGTCCCCCCGATCTGGCAACCCTCTTGTGTCAGTGGATCGATCAGCCCGAGGTGGTTAGTAAACGGCTGGGTCAATGGTCGCTGTCATGTCGCCTACACACAGTTGAATCCGCAGTAGACAAACATAACCGAGAAATGCGTGCATATATAAGAGGCTACAAATCGGTTGGCGTGCACTCAAGGAAACGTCTGTGGTGTTAGTTTGTGGCGTATGACAACTGTTCCCCTGCAGGTTCCCGGCGAACGGCCTGGACGAGCGGGGGGTCGATCCCTCAAAGTCCGAGGGGGACGGCCCCCCAGTGTCCGAGGGGGACGGCCCCCCAGTGAAATACCTCCGCTGTACGGCCGGCACTCCGCTGGCCGTTCTGCAGAAGTTCATCCGCGCCAAGTTCCAGATACCGCCGGCAGTCCAGGCGAGTGACAATTGGTCGCTATCATGTCGCCTACACACAGCTGAACCCACAGTAGACAAACATAACCGATGAACTGCACTTCGACTTCGCACGCACTTCGAGTTATGATGCGTAACTAAAATTTAGTGGTTGATGGGCCGCTGGTATTGGCTCCGAACAGCTGGACATGAACTATGATACGGTCGCTAATGGTATTTGAGATCAAACCCTGTTTGTCATCGATTACAGCAAATAGCTGTTGTTCCAGTTGGTCTTCCGGAATATCAATAACTGAACTAGAGGACGATACACTCGAAGTTAGTGAAAGCATAAGACACCCGCGAAGTTTTAGGCGATTAGCTATCATGTTGCTGACAGTTTGCGTTGTGGTCAGGTTCAGCTGATTCATGGCAGCCACGTCCTACCTGATGACATCAGTCTGATGGATCTGGGATACATTTGCAACTCGACACAGGTAAGGACATGTTTTGCATCCTCCACGGTATGGTCATCAGTGCGCCAGGCATGACAAAGTAGTCGCAGAGGTAGTGACGGAGGAACCTGGGGAATGGAGATGTGAATGACACCTTCGGCTTTACATCACATGTTAACAATAACTCCATGGGTGTTGCTAGACGATACACGATGTCGAAATGACTTCCCCTAACTCTGAGATAGTTCCCACGCTCCTCAACTGGAGATACATTTACATGTGGAACCCAAGCATAAGGTCAGCGAAGTAAGATATGTACATATGAAGAGTATGTGATGGAAGTGCTTGTTCCACTGCCACACTCCCATCTTGTAGACAGACTAATATATTCTCTGTTTTTCTTTGATGCAGCAATTGGGTAGTCGTGACGGATAATTTCAACCCCCACGGTTTTGACCAGCGCTTGCTGTTTGTTTGCAGATTTCTCCAGTCAGCTTGTGGTACCGCTTTTGTCGGCGACTGAAGC
This sequence comes from Ashinkailepas kermadecensis, assembly GCA_034440615.1. Classification (NCBI taxonomy): domain Eukaryota; kingdom Metazoa; phylum Arthropoda; class Thecostraca; family Neolepadidae; genus Ashinkailepas; species Ashinkailepas kermadecensis. The sequence goes on from JAOTOM010004252.1 coordinate 188,443, forward strand.
GACCGGCTGCTCATCGACAGCTGGACACTCGTGAACAACCTCCCGCCAAGTGCGCTAGGGTGGGTGAAGAAGCGCCAGATGACATCCAACCGAGGTCAGAAGATGGACGAACGGACGAACCTGAGTTGCAGACCGGGGTGGAAGCACACAAATCTAGCCTGAAAACCAGGGAAGCTCAACGGAGTAAAGACGAGGATATATCGGGAAGAATTGAAACCGAGGGAACCAAGGTGGAAATAAGCGTACCTAACCTAAGTAAATGTGAGAAAGCAGAAGACGTGACTAAGCCGAGGAGGGACGAGACGGAAATAGACAAAAAGCAACCGAGTTCAGGTGGGAAGAGAGCAGATGAATGCGAGCTAAAGAGGGGTGCGCAGAAAGCAGACACAATTCAGCGGTGGAGAGACGAGGAGACAGCAAACGAAAATAAATCAAGGATGAACAAAGAAACAGGCGAACGTCCAGCCAGCAGAAATGAGGAAGCAGCAGATGAATCTGGTGCCATGAAAGACGACGAGGAAGCGGACGAAGGTCAGCGAATTAGAGAAGAGGTTGAACGAGATGGAGCTCAGGCACAGAAAGACGAGGAAGAAGCAAGCGAAGCGCAGCCAACGAAGAACGGAGAGAAAGCAGACGAAACTCAACTGATAATGGAAGAAAAGGTACGGAAGAAGTCTATATTGGATGCAAATGGAGGGATGCAGTACAAAACTGCAACGAAAACGAACGTAGAGACTGCAAACGGAGCCGCGAGGAAGAAGGATGATGCAACACCGAAAAGTATTCCGCCGACAACCAACAAAGAATGGCAGTCTTTGGATAAAACACGGATGTTTTCTCGTGATGCCTGGCTGACAAAAAGCGCCGGGATCGTAAAGAAGCCACTGGTCCTACTCGAGCGTATGTTCGATCCTGATGACGACGATCCAACATCACCACAAATCGTGGAGGACATCATCGCCAGCCTGGACGCAGCCGAAGATGCGCCTGATGGCACTGCATCTGAACCTCCCGAGGCAGTTGCTGTTTGTAATGATCAGGTCTCTAGCGGTGCTGGATCCACACAGCCACTTCAAACCGCTGCCTGTTCGGCCGTTCCGATGAACACGATTGTTGCTTCGGCAAACCGGCCGGCTACAGACGGTGCAGCGGCCGTGGAGAAGACGAGTCGCAAGGCGAGTGAAGCGTACCGAGCAGCTACAGGCGGTGCAGTGGCCGTGGATCATACGAGCCACGTGACGAGGGAAGCACACCCGGCGACACGCGTGGTCAGTTATACAAATTCGGTCAGCCTGACGCCCGGTTCCGCTTCAGCAGCCACTACTGGGTTCAGTCCAGGGGTGAACGAGTACACACAGCACGATGCTGATGTGAAAGCAAACATGAATGATAGCCGTATATTCAATGGACCAACAAATGCCAATAAAGGAGCAACAATTGCGAAATGCTCGGCAAAGAATAAAAGCCGTGTATACGTTGGCAACACAAGAGAAGCAATAAGCAGTTCCCCTGTCCTGAACAAGAACGCTGGTATTGCGCCAGGTAGTGCAAAAATATCCACCGAAGGGGCTTGTGTCGCAGCCAAAAGCGTCCAACAACCTCACCAGACATTCACTAAGTTAGCCAGCACGCGTCCGCACGGTAGTGGAAGTAGCAGCATTGCAGGCGTCGTGCAAATTCTTAAATCGTCTCAGAACGCGCATATCGCACGAGATCCGACGTCAGCATCCGACAACGAGCCATCGACAGTGGAGCCGGAGAGCGTGCCAGTCAGCGGTATTCCTGTTAGGAGAAAATATATGAGCGCGCCGACACGCGACACCACGGCGTCAGACAACAACTCGTGCAAACCCGATGGTGAAATGGCGCTTCTGACCAACGGTGGAGGTTCAAGAAGGGTAGGATTTCTCAGTACATCCAACGAGCCCGTGAGTGATGCACATGTCGCTATTGAACCGATTCGTGACATCAGTGCCGATAGCCAGCCTATGCGTGGTATCAGAGTCGCGAGTGAACCAGACGGCAACGGTGGGGACGGAGAGCACCTGCATGGCATCACAGCTGATAGCGATGCCACTATGCGTGTCACCAGCACCAACACTGACACCGTGATGCTTGGCGTCCACACCATCACTGACCCTGTGGCGCGTCGCAACAGCACCACCACTCAACCTGTGCTGAGCGCCATCAGCACCACCGCCGAACCTGTGCGTGGCATCAGAGCGTTCGGAGTCGCATCCCTCCCAGGTGTGAGGGAGGGCGAGGTGGTGATCGAACGCGTCCCCAATGTATTTGTGCACGGAGAGAGTGCGAAGAAGGGCGACCGTGCCTGGCCAGTGTCCCAAGTTACGTCAGTAGACAATGTGGAAGGTACTCGTGCCCTTTCGACACCACCGCACGCGTCCTCCACGGTGGACAGCTCCGTGCAGACAGCGACAGACAAAGCCAGAGCCGGTGGGTCGGCTTCCTGGACACGCCGCTCCAGTGTGTCACCACGAATGGTGGACACGGCCACAGGCACGAGTCCGCGAAGGTCTCCTGCTCCCGTATCCAGCAATGGCTCCAGCCAGACCGCCTCGTCATGGAGATTAACGTATGGGCAGAGCTATCCCAGGTCCGCCCCCACGACTATCGCGGGGTCCGGACAGACATCAGCGCATAAACCACTCCGCGACACGGTGCACAGACCAGGACCGGTATCACTTGACCCAACCCACCGTGGTAAGGAGGCGGGGTCAGGACTGGTATCACCTGACCGAACTCACCGTGATAAGAAGACGGGGTCAGGACTGGTGTCACCTGACCAAACACACCGTGGTAAGGAGACTGGGTCAGGACTGGTGTCACCTGACCCAACCCACCGTGGTAAGGAGACTGGGTCAGGACTGGTGTCACCTGACCCAACCCGCCGTGGTAAGGAGACTGGATCAAGACTGGTGACAGCCTACACACCTTGCCGTGGTGCGGAGAAAAGACTGACGCCAACTGATGCTCCCCACCATGGCACTGAAAAGAGACGGATGTCAGCTGACGCCTCCCACCATGCTGCGGAGAAGAGGCTGGAAATGATGCCAGCTGACGCTTTCCACCATAGGATGCAATTGATTGAATCCACCAGTGCTTCTAAATTAGCACCGTCTGCGGCGAAACATCCTGCCAGCTTACTGAAAATTCCTACCGTACCGAACAGCAAATATCTGCTCAGTGCTTGCTCTGGCGCGGCTACCAAGTCTGCGGCAAAGGCGAAAATGGTGAATAGCACCAAAGATCTACAGAAGAGAAAAAAATCGTCGTATTCTGTATGGAAGAGCTGGCAGAACTTGAAAGCCCCACATGGTACGCCGTTGCCAGATGGTGGTACAACAACACTTTCAAGGAATCCCACGGGAATGTCAACGTCGGTTCTGCCACTTGACTTATCCACCCATGTGAGGAAGACAGCAGCTGCGGACTCCACATCGATGCTGGCCACAACACCATCACCACCGCCGAAGTCCAGGAACGCACAGTCGAGGTCGGGAAAGGCCCAGAGCACCCAGACCATCCACTCCATAGTGAATAATCTGGCTAGTCGCCAGCACATCTCGCTGACGCCCATAGACACTCGACCGGTGTCCTCCTCCAAGAAGACTTCCGAGCGATCTCAGAGAATTCAGACACCACGACCGCCACCCCCGCCTCCTCACCTAACTTCACCGATGCATCTGTCGATGCCCGAACACGCACTTGTAGCCGGCGGAATCTTCTGCCCGCCGCTGCATGTCAATACTGGCCTGGCGAACCACATCGGCTACGACATGGTCATGCGGAACCTGCTGACCCTCTCCCACATGGCCATGGCCCAGGGTGGTATGGTCAGATCGCCTATGTTCCCGATGCAGCCCCACATGTTCCCGGCACGGCCCAAGAATCACGACCTGCACCGTATCCCAGACCCGTCGCTGTTGCGCCAGCAGTCTGAGGTCAGGCTGGGCACCTCCTCCAAGAAGGCGTCACCTGTGGCTGGCAGCACGGCTCCACAGATGACGTCACCGACTGAGCTGATGTCCGCCTCGGGGCACCGCATGGAGGGGCTGACGAAGACTTCCACTTCTCTCCAGCACACGGAGGACCTGATGAGGTCCTCCGCTTCCATACAGCAGATGGAGGGCCTGACGAAGCCGCTGGGAAAGCGGTCCTCTGACGGACACTCGGTCACCGTCACCGCCGTACCGTGACAGGAGTCATTTGTGCCGGACAAGGAGTTCCTCCGGCACATTCTGCCCTCTTCGTCGACATCCCGGGCGGCATCTTCAGACTACACCGTGCACTGAACCAACGCTGTTGATCAGCTGCACTGCCGGGCCCTTAGCTATCGCGTGAGTGAATCAAGCCGTGCCGTGCATAAAACCTCGAAGTGGATTGAAGAGACACCGGCAGCGAGTGTGGGACTCCCTTCCGAACCCCTCTGGGTTCGGCCCTCCCAGATTGTGGGTGCCCGGGTTCAGGGTACACGCGAAGTAGCTTTACAACTTGGCGGAATAGCAGGGCGTAGTGTGATAAGTCTTGCTTTCTTCGTTGCCTCTGCAGGGACTTCTCTCTGCAGAGATCCTTGCGAAATGACTCTGTGCAGAGAGATCTCAGTTATGGAGTGCTTAGTGAACGCTCCCATTAGTGGAATGTGCAATCTCCCAGCCGAATGTATTAGCTGAACTGACTCCCCGTGTTCCTGTTTGTTACCGATGTCAGGATGAATTGTGACCTGGGGTCCAGTGTGTGTCGTTTTCATGGATGTTGTGTGCCGCGATATTGCATGGCGCCTGTAATCTGGTTGGTTCACAGCGGCTATGGATTAAATATTATGCCAGGGTATCCTTCAAGTCCCGTCGTTCGTTATGTCAGTTGCCTTAGAACCCACCACCAATTTCCTTTCACTCTTCTGCGTACGTATGCATTATTGCATGCCCGTGTAGTGTTTGAGACCAAACGTTCAAGCTTTGCCATGGTAATAATATGTACGTAGAATGGGATGGGATTGCATATGAATACAAACACAAGTAACATAATGCGTTTCGCAGAATGTGGTGTAGCTATTACGTACGACGTACGGACGTATGAAGGACGGACCGAGCAGATATGAATGCGATCATTCAGTGGTACCTGACATGGAGGTGCTATCATTAACACACTGAGTGAATCCACAGTAGTTGCATTGGGAATTATTATGCAACACATGGTAGCTTTTCCCAGTCATCTTTCGAGATTGCAGTCGCATTGCCAAAATGAACTGTCTGGTTGATTAATGTCCGCTGTTTATCATCATAATGCATGCACTGGAAGTTTGTCAAGGAGTAGAGTGACGAATGACACTGGCAAATCACCAGTGGAGCATTTCGAATTCGCGAGAGGAAGCAGGGATTTTTGTCAGCTGACACTCCCTGATCACTCGTGCAGCTCTGGTTCCGTTCCATGTGATTGACGAATATCGAATAATTATGACTGAAGTGGTTGAGGTTGAGGGAGAAACCTTCAGCCATAGGGAGCTTCGGCTAGGGAGCCAGGGACCTTCTCTGCTGACCTGGTCAATCGTATGCATTTAACTGGACAGCGTGTATTCTTGCCTTGTAACAAGGCAACAATTTGGTGCGTTTGCTCAAGGTTAGAATTAATGTGCTACTCTGTAAATTCACGTAAGGGCGTACGGCACACGCTTTGTGAGTTCATTTGCCAGGAGTGCATTTCCCAAATGAATTACGACATGTTAGAGCCTCTTGCAATCTTGCACAGAGCAATTACAGGCGGTCATTCATGCCGACGCACGCAGTAATTACCAGCCGCCCTCTTTGTCCGCGACTGAAAGAGACCTCCGCTGCAGCTACCGGTGCAATGGGCAACTATTTAAATCTCGATACAATACAGAGAGCGAGTGACTGTCACGCCTGGTGGTCCACCAGTGTAGCTCGTGCCTCGCGCCCCCCACGCCTCCGTCACGACTAGAATGCAACAAGTTGTTATCGCCAGAATTGCTCCAGCATAGTTTGTATTACAAAGGTATATATGGAACGCTACTTGTGCAAGACGAAAATCTATTCTTCACGTTTATGCGACACATTCTCTACTCTGAAGTTTCTTATGCGTACAAGGAGATGCCAAGTTTTCCTTTCAGCTCGCATGGTAAATGGGGAAGATGGAGTCCTCCCATGCTTAAATGCTGTTCGGTTTTGGATGCCTATGAGTGCAAAGCACCTCCAAAAGAGGGGTTTCTGAACATTGGTCACATATGTTGCAATGCCTCCCTTCTCCACTGGCCGATCCAAGGGTAGGGTGGGGGAATCCATGGACCTTCCTTTGAGCCTGGAAGGTGGTGCCAACATACCTCTTGTCCCCATCCCACCCTTTACCCTCATAGCCTGGGTTCCCTGAGTGAGGGTAATACGTCTGACTGCCTGTCCGTAAAAAAACTGGCCATGGGAGACATTGGACAGAAGCCGAAAGAAGATTGGCCTTCAAAGGAGCCAATGAATTTTACAAAGCACATGTGCGAGGAAGTTTGGAAGTAAAAATTGTTGTCATTTTGCTAAGTAATGCTCTATCAGAGTGTGGCTGGGGGCACCACGGATTTTTGCTTCTGCCTAGTTGTGGACACTGGGAAATTCTGGCGATTCTGGGACTTTCGCAATATTTCTTCTTTTCTTGCGGAGTGCGGGGACTGTTCTGCCCAAAAAATGGCAATGTTTCCCACGTATTTGATGGAGCAATATTTTACTCAATTTCACAGAATCCAATATCAACTTCTGAATCTGAAGTGTTTTGGGTTAACTTAGCACCAATGGATACAGGGAAAACAAAAAAGGTAAAAGGCCCACCACAGTGTGTCTTGACACATCATTAAAATCTTCTTAACTCTCACGTTCCTATTCATCATAGACGAAACTTTGATGATGACGAAGCCATTATTTTGCAAATTCTCCCGAGTTATCTAAAATTGAGCACTATGAGGAAGGAGAAGGGGGTTGCTTCATTGTTTACATGAACATAATTTAGGATAATGTCATATGCGTAAGAACGCTGATGAGGGGGGGCAATGAGTCATAACTCCCTCTTTTCAAATTGGGGCGTCAATCCATTAGATGTCACATTAACCATGTGGCGTCGACTGTAAAAAAAACGACTATTAATATGGCTTGCGCTTCTTCTGATACCCAGGTGTTTCGCTGCTTCTGCCCAGCTGCTACGAGTAACTCAACACTCTTCATCAAGCGTGGTGGGTTACCCGAGCCAGTATTTCGTGTTATCCTCATTATAAGGTAGTACGCATTCACTTTTGCATCTAACGGAACAGGTCTCCGGTAGATATATCTATCGATGACGAAGACAATTGAAGCAAGCATGTAATTTAGCTAAAGAGCTGTACCACTGGCAGTTTCACAAACATAATTTAAGTACAATATCAGATTTAGCAAAAATATGTTGCAGGTGGTAGCTGTACCAATAGAAGTCCTCTACTGTTGTATTATTTGATTTCCAGTATACATGTTCCATATCTAACTTTTGCTTGTGGATTAAAGATAGATTACACCTGGGTTTCGCACACTGTTTGCTTGTGCACATTTGTCTTCAACATTGGAACACTCGGAGGTAGTGGAGATTTGCGTGCTCACTTAGTCTGGAATCTCCTCTCTTGGGTCTCTCATTCGGTAGAACATCAATCCGGCCTAAAATCAATCTGGAAGTGAACTTCCATTTGCTAATTACACAAAGAACCGTGTCGACAAACCATGCCAGTGACATGGTGCTGTAAGAACATAGCAATGTTGGATCAAGTAATCCAAATATGGGCAAAAAGAATGCTACACCTCGAACTTTAATGATATTGTATACGTGGTGATCGTAAGCTCTGATTTCAATTGTGGGATTCATGGAATATTACGTCACGTAGGTGGCACGACATAGGTCATCGAAGATCCAGTCACCATAGAAGTGCCAGCACCCATTCATTTTATATTAAAACAGAGGAATCTAGAATAGCGAACCCATATAAGTACCGTCAGAAAAAAGGAAATTTTGTGTAACTTCGTAAAAGGCAATTTTCACTTATTAGATCAATGCGTGAGCTCATGATTCGCATCGACGATCTGACCGGTAAAAGCATGCTATTATAATGTCTTAGTTTGCTGCTGAAGCTTGCCAACTCAAGTATCAAACTAATGCCGAGAACATTATTTGTGACTTAGACTCTGTGAAGAGTTTCGGCGGAAAATGGCACGGACTGGTCTTACCATTGAATATGTCACTTGTGTATGCGATCGGGAAAATGGTCAATATGGGTGTCATATGCAAGCACTTGCATATGACCATATGGATCACCATGATGGAGCAGTACAGTTTCCGCTGGTCACATTTTGAGATCAGAGGATAAAAATGGGGGATATGTTTGTGTTCTAGAAGGTGATCCATATGGATGCCATCCAAACGATACAAACTCATATAGCTTTATCGTGGCGTGGGAAACTGCATTTAATGTCCATAGGGGCCACGTGAAACACGTGCCATAAAGGTTTGGACGCTTCTTCCATAGACAAACTGGGCACGTAAATTACGGATACGGCGAACATAGTACCGGCATCCTTAGATACAGCATGGGTGGTGCTTCTCCTTTTCATCGTATGACACGACTCCATGATTAGTGGCCTTTGGTGAACGTGCGTCTCTAAACCGATCAGCCAATTTGCGAGCCACACCAGAAATAGCGAAATCGGATACAAATAATAATTGGATATCGATGCTCTAGCTATCACAATATTAACCCTGACAATGGCATAATTGCATACCCCTCGCATTGTGGGGAATCAGCTTAACCCCTCCCCTCCCCCATTACCTTTTGTTTTGAGCAGACCAGAGTGATGCCGAAGCGGGATGGTGTCGTTATGTCCTTGAGCTTTTATATAACTATATTCGTAACACTTTTCTCTATCTCTTTTGGTTGACCTTTCAGATCAGATAAAGTAGGTCAATGTTGGGTTGCAGTCAGTCACCTGTTTTGGCCGTAGTTTTCCGATCCTGACCGTGAAACGAATGCGATTTTCTGCTTGAACATTGATGATATGGAAACTGAAGAAGTAATTAAAAAAGCGGATGGCACGTGGAACGGTCCAGGGCCCAATTTCATGAAAATACAAGGCATTTAAAACCTAAGACATCTAAAACTAGGAATCTTCAATATGCAGTCTCATAGAACTCAAGACGTCCCAGTTGCAAATGTCTTTCTTTTGCAAATTTGCTGAGCTCTTGCCTACGGATGTTGTCAGTATACGTATTAATAAAATTCTGGAAACAAAATGATTTCTGATTTGCATGACACCTGCAGATAATACACCACTAATGGTATGCTTAAAAATATACGAATATTCTACCAAAAATATTCGAATGTTCACAATATTCGACATAAAATCTCCAAGTACGAACCAAGGTCACATCGTGATCGATGGGTTCCTTCACCACTAGTTTGTTTACATCCACAGCATGACAAACGAAGCAGACAATAGTGAATGTCGGCGATGAACGATGGTCATACTAGCTGGCATATTTATTACTGATTCACGAATGCATTAACATGCACATAAGAGGTATTGAGAGTCAGGAGCGGATCTAGGAACTATCTGGGGGGGGATTTCCTCGGGGGACCTTCGGCGGGAAATTCGTGTGTGGGGGGGGGGGTGCATCCGAGCATACTGAAGCCATGCCCGTTGTCGCGTACATCACCTGCAGAGCAGAGGAAAACGCGGACAGGGTTATATTTTAAGTCGGAATTTTATATCCCACACTTTCAAAAACCTGCAGAAGGATGCCCTGCCCTGCCGCTGAGACCACTTCTAATAATTATCCTGTCACTGAAGCCCAAACATGTGGAGGAAGGGCACGGAACACTGGCGGATCTAAGGGGTTCACATGGTCATGTCCCCTTCCAAAGAGGCCGATTGTTGCGGATATTTTCCACTAAAATGACGTTTTTTTTCTTCTCGAAATCTAAAAACACTTCATGAGATCAATATTGCTTTAGCAGACCCGACGAACATTAGCTGTTTGTATTCAAAAGGGAGTTCGAAATCAGATGATTTTGTATTGCCCCCGACGCAACGGATCCTTCTGGATCCGCCCCAGGTACGAAGTTCACACCCTTTGCGATCTTATATTACTCTATGAGATAAAATAGCGTTGACTGACCTGAATCTGACTGAAAATCGCGGATGATGACGTCATTGAGACGCAATTTCTACTTGGTCTGGGATGAGTTGAACGTTTGAACTTTTGTCAACCTGTACATAATTGGTGTCGGAGCAGCTACCCGGGCCCCCACTAAGGAGTTTTGACTGGGGTCGTGTCCATTAGAGATTGCGGTACCACCATCCGAGAGAATCAGAATCCCCCCCCCCCCACAGTAATGCTAAAGCAATCCAAATTTTCATCGAGTGTGGAGGGAGAGGATCCGGCCATGAATGGGGCACGACCCCCCCCCCAAGCTAACATAATAGGAGACATAGGCATTGTGTCGATATCTCTTGAACCGTTTTGATATCTCAATCCATCTTGAAGTGTTTATGCCCCCAGGCTGGGGTGAGGGTGGGAGAAGATGCTGCCCGACCCCTTCCCCCACGAAGTTGGCATCCTCACGGCTTTTGAATGGAGGACGAGGCAGTCCTCAGGTCGATTGGAGGACGAGACAGTCCTCAGGTCGATTCTTTCCACAAGCACCATTGTCGTAATGCTAAATTTCATCAAGTTTTTTTTTATAGGCAGGAGGGGGACGTCTCCCATTGAGCCTTTTGTCTCAAGGGAAGCGGACGCTTCTTTCTCTGAGAGGGACACTTTTGGCTGAAAAAAGTTCGTGGAGCGGAGGGGAGGGTGGGCATGCACTCGAGACCTTCGGCAGGGGCACCTTTTCCCGGCCAGATGGACGCTACTTTCCTTGAGGGGAGCCATTCTTCCGTGCCGCTCCCTCGTAACCGTGTCTCCCTGTCTCCTGCCACGACGACATCCATGGTATGGAGTCATACGTAGTCAAAGAGTGCCTTGCTAATATCAAAGGCGCATAGCTCGCCGAACAATGCTGAACATGCGTTTCTTTTTCTCCAACTCTTCATCGTCCACCTGGTGGGCAATTATGTCAATTTAGTTTACCAGTTTGAAAACTGCTGTGTCAGCTGATAAATGGCTTTGTGCGTCAGTTGTGCCCAAATTGCGTTTGGTGCTCTGTATGGGTTCATTTAGTGGTTACTTTGCGAATGATTTGAACTTTGAAGTTACTGCTGTTCATTTTAACACAAATGAGGGAACTAAATATACCAATGTGTGGGTTCCGCCGTGAAAACACTACACCGAGGATGCCTGGATGCCGTGCCGTCCATGACGAAGACGTCTGCTGCTTGACGGCGGAAGGTCTCTGCGACGGCGGGCTATTCATGGCGCCCCAGGTACGTGGCGACAAGCGCATCACACACTCGGTGTACGACCCGGCAGACTGTCGCCGTCGCTTATGACCCTGAATAGACACATCGAGAGGCCTCAAAAACACACCGGAGGCCCTCAGAACGTACCGGGCCACAAAGACGGCATTAGGGCCTCAAAAACAGGCGGTGGCCCGCAAAAGACGGCATGAGGGCCTCAAAAACAGGCGGTGGCCCGCAAAAGACGGCATGAGGGCCTCAAAAACAGGCGGTGGCCCGCAAAAGACGGCATTAGGGCCTCAAAAACAGGCGGTGGCCCGCAAAAGACGGCATTAGGGCCTCAAAAACAGGCGGTGGCCCGCAAAAGACGGCATGAGGGCCTCAAAAACAGGCGGTGGCCCGCAAAAGACGGCATGAGGGCCTCAAAAACAGGCGGTGGCCCGCAAAAGACGGCATGGGGGCCTCAAAAACAGGCGGTGGCCCGCAAAAGACGGCATTAGGGCCTCAAAAACAGGCGGTGGCCCGCAAAAGCGGTGTGATCCCAGTGGTGTACCGAAGGGCGGAAAAGAGGGAAATTCCCCTTCTCAGAGAGGTGATAGGCCCAAACGAATCGCACCGGGGCTCGGAAAAATTGCGCCCAGACGACGAAAAATCACACTGGGGCCCAAAACTCCTGCCGAAGCCCCATAATCCCACCGGAACCCTCCCCTCCTCACAAACAAACGAGCCTGAGTCCCAACAAATTCAGTATGGACACCGAAAAAAATAAATCGGAGTCAGGAAAATCACTGGAGTCGCAAACATCGTGCCAGAGGCCCAAATAATCGCGTAGGGTCCCGAAAAAACGTGTTGACACCGAAAACTCATGTCGGTCCCCGATTGATTGTTCGGTGTCGCTACTTAATTGCAGTGCCTTTGTTTAATAACAGGGATGTCAGAAAATCCCCATTGATCATGGGAAGAGGATGAAATCCGACAACTTAAAACGACGGCGATAGGTTGACACGTCTTTAAGTAAAGAAAATTAGGTTGTCACTAATTATTTTGCTAAGAAATGGGCCCTTTGCAAACACAGTGGTCGAAATCTTGGGACTCTATAGAAATGGTGATGGTTGGCCCCTTCCACCTGCCGCAAGTCGTAGGTACGCCACTGGCCCCCATTGATATCAACATTAATCTCCCAAAACGCATACACACAATCATTTCCCGATTCGTCAACATACGCTTCCCTATGCAGCTTTTTGCTTAGCCAACCCGAAAAAAGAGCTATTGCATTTCCTGGTACGCTTTTACATCTACATAATATTTATGGTTAACGGGACAAGATATTCAGCACATAGGTGTACTTGTAGGCTTATAAAAATTGTTGGGAGGGCACAATACATCAAGCCAATTGGCGGGCCCAAATGGATTTGGCGTGGGGGGGGGGGGGGATACCACACAAAGTTCCACGTCAAAAGTTGAAAGCATTACGGGGGGAATTCAACATGGGGGAACATATTTGAAAACGGATTTAAAGGGGCCCATCTACCCCGATGTTTCAAAACGTCCCCAGATTTTGACCACTATATTTTGAAAGGGACTCATCTGAAAATGAAGCAGTAACCAACTTAATTTTTCTGTGAAGAGGGCCCAATCTTCCACCATCGTTTCTAAGTCATCGGATTTCAACCCCCTCCCCCTATTAAATGTGGCTTTTTCTGCTATCCCTGGATAGTCAGCTCACATTACTGAAATCACACCTGTACCAATCACTTAAAAATGCAAAATTTTCCTATTTCACGCATTTCAGTCCTTAACACCGGATCGCCACCACGCCAACGTTCGTGCACGTGTACACCTCTCTTGCTCATTCGGCGCATTCGCCACACTAAGTGCGAATCTACGGTTAGTCTTTTTTGACGCCACGGAATGCTTCGTATTGGGGTTCGTCGGGAATATCCAATTCAATTCGGTGACCATTTCTTTCCTTCCCACATTTCCTGGTGGGGAAGAAATCCGAATATCCCTCTAAGCTGTGATGCAACTCATCTTTTTGCTTAAATATGCGTCAAGCTTGGCTACCGAACAGAGCCATTGCACGCTAGTTCGGTGTTCTTTCGTTGAACAAGTTGCGTTTTCCTTCGTCCACTGGTGTGTTTTGTTCCCCAGCGCATTTATGTGAGGGGCCCGGCACGGGTTTTAAACCCCAGCGCTTTTCAGGGCTTTGTTGTTGTTGTTTTATTGTTTGTGAACCCACGATGTTTTGATGGACCGGCGTGTTTTCGAAGGACCCGGTGTGTTTATTCAGTGCCTACGGCGCTTTTTGATCTTTGTTTAGGACGATGTTGCTTTTTGCGGGCCTCAGTCTGTTTTAGGCCCTTGCGCTGTCTTTGCGGGCCCGGTGTGCTTTGAGGGCTTCCGGTGTGCCTTTTGAGAGCTCCCGGTGTGTTTGTTTAGGGCCTCAGCGCATGCTTTAAGGCCATGCCGCTTTTTGCCAGAATCGGCGCACTTTGGTGAGCCCCGGTGCGTTTTGGGCCTCCCGTTGTGCCTTTAGGGCGCCTCTGTGTTTATTAGGAGTCCCGATGCAAGTTGTGTGGGCCCCAATGCGATTTGTAGGGTCTCCGGCGGGATTTCCTGTGTTCCCGGCACGATCTTGAGGGCTCAGGCGCATGGTTTCGGGAACCCGACTCGAGCTTTTTGACTCGACGGATTTTTTCGGACCTCTTCTGAATTTTCGAAACCGAAGTCCCGGCGTGACTTTTCAGGGCTCCAACGCCATATTTGTGTGCCCCGCCGCGATTTTTCGAGCCCCGGTATGCTTCTTACGAAACCATACGCGATTTTTGGAGGCCTCTGGAGCGATTTTTGGGGTTCCCGAGCAATTTCCTGGCCCGGATAATCAGCTTTCAGAATTCCTGCATATTTTTTTTTTGTGTGGGGGGGGGGAGGGGGACCCCGGCTTCATCTTCCTTTCGGGTTACCCTTGAGTTGCGCACTCATATGCAAAGCTACGCTGCTTACTTCCATGCGCGTCAAATTGTGTGATGGCACCACACAGACGGAAACTTTCAAACATTATTGGTGTTGCCAAACCAGTTTAGGGTTCATACTTTCCATGCACCACGATAGACATAAAGCTACATTCATGATGTATTGATGTTCAGTGGCGTAGCCAGGATTTTGCAAAGGGAAGGGGGGGGGGAGCGACCGAAGAAAAAATGCGACGAAACGTAAACAGATAACAGTGTGAAGCACGCCTAAAATTTAAGGTTTTGCGTGGTGAAAGTCTCAAAATGTATCGTTTCTAGTTTATTTTTGGGTGCCAAGGGCATGGTGGGGCGGCCCGCGGTCTCCCCCTTGGCTGTGCTTCTGTTGATGTTGCATTGGCAATACACAAAAGTACACAACGTTCCACCCATGCAGTATCACATGTTGCACCCATCAACCGTTGATTTGAGCAGAAAACACCACACCAACGACGATATAGTTTCTATACCTCAGCTATAGTCACCGACGTTTAGACTCTCTCGCCAAGGCGTAACTTAGCAGCATCTACATGAAAAAACAAGACTACAGCCAGATGAGATAATACAGCATGAAAAGCTTCACTCTTAAAAACCGACGTTCAGGCTGCCTCAGTGAGAACTTTCTCCGTGGCAATTAGGTACCAAGGTAAGCACAAGGGCGGATACAGAGTTGGGGTCACTGGGGTATGTGTCTCTCATGGAAAAGCGGTGCCCCTTTGACCGGAAAAAGGCGCTACTGGACTCGAGGGAGGCTCCTGAGCACCCCAACCCCTTCCCCGCTCAACCGATTTTTTTTCCAGCCAAAGGCTCCCCTCCCAGAAGAATAGGTGTCCCCTTGACGGGAAAGGTGCCCTCGTGGGAGTAAAAGAGTAAGCTATTCTACTATATTCTATTCAGTATGCTCGAGTACAGCCCCTCCCCTGTCGACGGATTTTTAGTTGAAGGTGCCTCTCCAGGACCTTCCGTATTGGCTCCTCTCCAGACCAGTTCCTCCATGAAAATTCCTGGATTCGCCCCTGGGTAGGTAGGGAGGTTGGTAGGTACCTCCACAGGTACTTAACTTGGGTGGACAGCCAGCAGCACACACAATGACAGTAATGTAGAGAAGGCGTGCTCCAAATGGGAGTCCTAGAACTTCTTGTGGCTTGAGTGATGGTCTAGGGAGACCTCGTTCTAGAACTTCTTGTGGCTTGAGTGATGGTCTAGGGAGACCTCGTTCGGTTCGCGGATACTTGGTTCGAAATAATTGCTGCTAACTGGCTTTTCGAATGGCAAAGGGCGGTAGCCGTGCGCTTGCCCGGCTGCCGATGTAAATTCAGTGACTCTGCTCAGAGCAACGTGGCAGTCCAGCCTCGTCGACAACTCATCAGCGACTCCTGAACGCCGGGGCCTCCACACATCACTGGCCTGCGGCCGTACCACATGACCCGCCACCCCCGGCGGAAGTCACGAGGGACAGTCGGCCGGCCATCGGCAAATAGACGCTGGCTCAGCAGATTAGCGCGTCGTACCAGCTACTGCGGTGTGGCTGGACAGCGGCTGGCAAATTCGAACATATACAGCTATGACTTGGTTGCCTAATTTAATGCTAAAGGTACTGCTAGAAGCTAATTTCGCTACGTCACACGCAGGATCCTAAGCTTCGAAGGTGCATTCCCAAGAAATTCTGAAATCCACTGGACAATTAACCGCCAATT
Organism: Ashinkailepas kermadecensis; assembly: GCA_034440615.1. NCBI lineage: Eukaryota > Metazoa > Arthropoda > Thecostraca > Neolepadidae > Ashinkailepas > Ashinkailepas kermadecensis. The sequence continues at coordinate 204,571 of JAOTOM010004252.1, forward strand.
CTATCAGTTCATCGCCCGTTTTTTTTTTCCCCCTAAATCTTTAGCGGAGGCAAAGTGCCATCTGCTAGAGATTGCTACGTTAAGGAAGGAATTACGTTAATCCGGCTTATGTGACATCCGGTTATATCAACTAGTCAAGAAAGGAGAGACGCCGTCAAACAAGAAACATGGCGTAGAGACGATACACGCATGGCATACAGGTACATGTGCAGACATACATACATACAGTCACTCATAACACTGGAAGGACATTTGGAGGTTGGGCAGCTTCACAGCCTACGGAGAGGCTCCGCTGCCCACCTGCGACCTGGCTGGCGAAGCGGAGGCCTGTCACCCAGAGCGAGTCGTGGGATTCAGGCCCGACCTTGTATGTGTAGGTGTATGTTGTAAGTTAAAGCTTGGAAACCCCTAAAAGGGGAAAACCAAGCTGCTTGGAAAACCCGTAGGTAAAAAACCAAGCGCAATTTAAAAGGAAGTCCGTCCGTATTAGCCAAATTGGATCGGATCCTGTCTACCTAGTGTGAGATAACCTATATGTATGTGTTTTGCGACGTCGGTGAGGAAGAGATGTGGAGCGGAGTCATACAGCCAGTACGGAGTGTGGCACGTGTCATATAACCTTCATCAGGTTAGCTTGAATCAGGAAATGTAACGGAGGCTTTATATCTGTTCGGAAAGTTTAGTGTCTTGTAGGAAACGGAAAAGTAACTCGAGGAGTGCCGGGTGGTCACTCCCGAGGAGAGCTCGAAGCGAAAGTTGTGAGTGGATCTTTGTGAAATACTGGATGATGTAGCGACGGTGAGGAGCATATGCTGGACAGTCAAGTAGGATATGGGTGACGGTAAGGCGTACGTGACACGTGTTACAAAGTGGATGGCGGTGAGGTCTATGAAAAATATAATCGTGTGTCAGTTTGGTGTGTCCCAGGCGGAGTCTGGCGAGTGTCACCTCGTTCAGACGTGTGTGCTGGTTGGAGGAGGGCCAGCTGGAGAGTGTGGGCTTGATATCGTGTAGGTGTGTGGTGTTATGTGACCAGCAGTCCTGAATATATGTTTTAAATAAATTATTAGTGAGGGATAGAAGATCCCCTGGGGGCACCAGAGCTCTGTGGTTGGCGGGGAGGTCGATCGCCGCGCGGGCAAGACCGTCAACCCGTTCATTTCCCGGGATACCCCTATGTCCCGGGATCCAGAGCAGGGTGAGCTGAAGGTGTGCGTGGTTGTCATTGTATAGGTGTCGGATGGCGTGGAGCGTGGGGTGCGTGGTGTTGTGAAGTGCCGCGAGAGCGTCCACGGAGGATCGTGAGTCAGTGCATATTATAATAGGGGTAGTGATGTGTTGCGCAGTGATGTGTTGGAGGCAGGTGAATATGGCGACTAGTTCTGATGTGTATACCGAATGGTGAAGTGTTAATTTGGTTTGACCAGTGTCTGGCCCACCGCACCAGGCGGCTCCCGTATCATTGCTGGTACGTGAGCCGTCAGTGTAAAAGAAGGTGTGTTGTGGGTGGGCCTCTTGATATTCAAAAAACTTAATTTGGACTTCAATGGGGGTGAGCAGGATTTTATTTTGCCGAAAGAGATACTCGAGTTTGGGGTGTTTCATGTGCCAAAATGGGAGAAGGGGGGAACCCGGTCAGGGGTAACCTCCGGAAATTTCAGTGTGGATGTGAGAACCTGCTTCAAATGAATGGCAATGCTGTATTTATTTCTGTTTTTGGAACGCCGAACCGAGGGTTTAGTCCATGCGACATTGGAGGGGTGATTTAGCTGTGTTGTTGTCCTGAAGTGTTGTTATCTGACGAGTTGTAGTGTTCTGCGTTGTTGTAGGCTAGGGAGGTTGGTCTCACCCCGGAGGTTAGTGATAGGTGTGGTGCGGTGTGCTCCGGTGATGAGGCGGAGTGCGTGGTTTTGTGTGCATTCCAGTGACTTGGTGAGTGATGGAGATATATTATCGAAGATAAACGCATTGTATTCCAGGATTGAACGAATCAGTGCAATGTATATTTTGGTAAGAGTCGTCCTGTCTGCACCTCAGTCGCGACCGGAGATGCAGCGCAGGAGATTGAGTCGAACAGCGCAGCGCTGTTTAATATAGGTGATGTGGGGGCTAAAATAAAGGCCTTTGTCGAGGATAATTCCGAGATATTTGAAAGAGGTTTGGAGGGGGATAATTTGATCGCGAAAGCGGAGGGGTTTGCTAGGCGGGATGTGTCTGGGAAGCCGAGAAAAGAGCATAGTGACCGATTTGGTGGGGGAGATCTGTAGCCCCCAGAGGGAGCACCATGAATGAATGTGATTCATGGCGAGTTGTACGAAGTGGTTAGCCCAATCTGCCGACGGGTGTGTACACCAAATAGCCAAATCATCGGCATAAAGAGAATATTTTAGAACGGGAGAAATTTGGGGAAGTTGTTCTAAGACGTCGTTGATCATAATAAGGAAGAGGGTTGGAGATAGGACGCTGCCTTGCGGGACGCCCTGGTCAAGAGTGTGGGATCGGGAATGAATGTTGCCGCAGCGGACGACGAAGGAGCGATTTTCTAGAAAGTTGGTGATAAAGGTGGCCATTCTGCCCTTGATACCAATTCGGTGTAATTTAATTCGAAGGGCAGAACTATGTGCTTTGTTAAACGCGGAAGTTAGGTCTAAAAAAAGGGCGATGGTTTCGGATTTTTTCCCGAAACCACGCTGGATTGAGTCCACAATTTCGATTCGGTTGTCGGTGGTGCTTCGTCTTGGTCGGAAGCCGCTCTGAAAGGGGGATATAATTTTGTTGTTTTCGAGATAGACTCTGATTCGTCCATTGACCATGCGCTCAAAAAGTTTGCAAGCACAACTAGTGAGAGAGATAGGACGATAGCTAGAGGGGAGATGTCGAGGTTTAGAAGGCTTAGGTATAGGAATGATGATACTAGTAGACCAAGAAGGTGGAAAAGTGCCGTCAGTCCATAATTGATTTAGCGCCGAGAGGAGGTTATCTTTACCCGAGTCAGAGAGATTTTGAAAGAAGAGATATGTCAGGTGATCAGGTCCAGGTGCCCTACTGGATACCTTGGAGAGGGATAATTTTAGTTCATAGGGGGTAAAGGGTGCGTTGTAGGGTTCGGTGTTGTCTGAGTCGAAGTGGCAAGTAGCAAGGGTGTCGCGAAGGAATACGGTGGTGTGTTGTGAGTATTGAGTGTTGGAAGATATGTCGGAGTAATAGGTGGCGAAGTGTTCCGCGACGGCTGTGGGCTCGGCTGTACATTCACTCACCATATACACGGGAATAAATCGACTGCGCATGATTATGCACCAGGCTATGTAAATTACTACGCACGCTCAGACTACTGGTCCTGATCCCAAATTAGTATTCTATTTACACCGCGCAGCGATCACCAGATCGACCATGGGTCGACCGCATGCATCACGTCGCAGATGACTCGTCGGGATGTGTGTAGCCCCAGAGGTACTGTCAGCGTTGCTGGTGACATCAGGAAGTAGGTAGCCGTCCCACCTGAGCAGGTTCTGCCCGGCCGTGGTACGTTCTGGACATTGGAACTTCATCGCGTGGTTGACGGTGGTAAGTCGAGGTCTTGTGGTATGAGTTGGAATAACCTGTCCAGTTTTGTGGTCAACTCAGACACGAGCCGACCCGCTGATCAGACGAACAGGTGTCTTCATCAGATGGGGTGGATACGTTTCGGGTGCAGTCAGGGTTCAGCGAATGGATGCAAGGTTCGGGAGCATTGGGATCGATTTTTACCACCAGACGCATTATATGCGCATTCTACTGTAGCATCCATTCTACCATACTCTGCTGCGTCACATAGGACACCGGGTTCGCATGTTTCGTCACGCCATGTCAATTGGCACATCGCCCTGAACAGTACTGAGAAGCACACGGCTCAAACAGTAGGTGTCCATACGGGGCACACGCGTGCATGCTAAGCTTAGCTTAGTGGTACTTTGGCCCAAACAGCTACGTGGCTCATATAGCACCAATGCCCATTGGCCCGAATTTGAGCATACATTATGGTGATTCGGTGGTGCCAACTTATACCAGTACGCACACACACACACACACACACACACACACACACACACACACACACACACACACACACACACACATATGTATATATAGATGTATATATAGATATATATATATATATATATATATATATATATATATATATATATATATATATATATATATATATATATATATATATATATATATATATATATATATATATATATATATATATATATATATATATATATATATATATATATATATATATATATATATATATATATATATATATATATATATATATATATATATATATATATATATATATATATATATATATATATATATATATTTGTATACATACATGCACACATACACACGCAAGCAATACAATCGATATCCCAATGTTTTCATATCTGCATGAAAATGTCACACAATGCAAATAATAATACACTCCTGCGAGTGGCAATAATTGTGTGTTCTTAACTGGGAATACTTCAGAGAATAGATTGAACTTAGGGAGAACAAAATTAGGTTTAAATTTTTTACTCCAACTGTATGGCGAATTTTAAAATCCTCCATATATTTCTCGATGACTGTCTATTTACGTTGCATCGTGGCCCGCGATTGGTACCATCAACTTTAAAGAACATTGGAATTACCTAGAAAACCATGGTTTGATGTAGGCTTCTGAACCACAACTTTCCTTACTTTATTTCCCACTGTTTTACCTCCGTTCAATTAGTAATGTTCCACTTATTCCTATGTCTCATAACACACCCTTGAACAAAAAGCTTGGTATGCCAATTAACATCATATTTGTGCAGTTTAACTTTCAACCGTTCATATTTTCTAACTTAACGCTTCACTTCTGGGTAACAGTGTTAAATCACGGAGCATCTGCCTCTAATCGTCGCCCTGTTTACTCCAATTTACCTCTCATACATGACGTGAAAAAAAACAATTTTATTAATATGCCTGAATTAAGTTGCAAAGCGGAATTGCAGCTTCCAAAATTGCTCACAAATATTTAACAGACCTGAATATCACGTGAGTCCTTACACGAAGCTTTACTACCGAAGCTTTACTCGTCTAATGACATTATTCTCATTCCACTTTGTCAGTTTCGGATACACAATAATCAGAAAATACACCGAATGATGGTAGAAGTCGGAAACAGGGCCGATAAGGGTAAATGAATCCCGGACTCATGCGGTGCTCTGTACTCGCAAGACCAGATGTAGTCGTTTCTTCCAGATGAAGCCAGATGTGCAGTGATCCTGGTCCAGCCCAGGTTTTGCGGCACCTTCCAAGACGGTCTTGCTGTCTTGATTCTAGTGCGAGTCGTGTCCATTTGCAGCGGTCTGGGTCTTGGATCTTGGATGGTCTTGTCCACAGGTGAGAGGCAGCAGCAGCTACTTCACTTACTTGGTCACGGGTGATTGTAGCGATTTTCGATTTTCGTCTTGTCCAGCTTTGGGTTTCATGGCTGGCGGCAGCAGCTACCCAGGGTCGCGCCATCACTGCAGCTAACCTGGATCAAGTCCGGGATCACGGCAACACTGCAGTGAAGTTGCGCTCCAGCTGGGAGCCTCAGAACGTCTCGTGGCTGGAGTGCTAATCCTCCGGGGAAACCTCGCCCGGATTGCGCATACTGGGTTCGAAAAAATTGCTGTCAACTGGCTTTCACTGGCTTTTCGAATGGCAAAGGGCGACAGCCGGGCGCTTGCCCGGCTGGCCTCGTAAATTCAGTGACTGTTCAGAACATAGACCCAGTTCACCCTCGTCGACAATTCCTTAGCGACTCCTGAGTGCTGGGGGCCTCCACACATCACTGACCGGCGGCCGTACCACATGACCCGCCACACCCGGCGTAAGTCACGAGGGGCACTCGGCTGGCCGTCGGCAAATAGACGCTGGCTCAGCAGTCCAGCGCGCCGTACTAGCTACTGCGATGTGGCGGGACGGCGGCTGGTAAGTTCGAACACATACAACTATGGCTTGTTTACCTAATTTGATACCAAAGGGCTGTTCACACCTAGCGTAATCTCGACGCAAAAAAAGCCAGCGCAATGACGGACTAGGCGTAATCCCGACACACTGGGCGTAATTTCGACGCGTCGACAGACCAGTGAAGATCAGCAAATACAGCAGATATAGCAAATATAGCAGCAAATATATAATCGAAGATCAGCAAATATAGCGACCGCAGTTTATCCCGAGCAGTCTGTCGACCTTGCGTCAAGGCCGCTGGTGCGCCGAGCGGAAAAAGTTGAGAAAATCCAACTTTGTCCGCTCGGAAATCGCCAGCGTTTTGTAGGACTCGGCAGACAGCTGACGCAAGGCCGGCGCAATGGCAGAATCGGCAGACTCATTGGCCCCCATGCTAGCTTTGCGTCGATTCCGACAGTGCGTCGAGATTACGCTAGGTGTGAACAGTCCATAAAGGTACTGCTAGAAATTAACTTCGCTACAGTAACAATGTAACCTAGGTAGGCAAGTGCTACACAGGTACTATCAGGTACGTTGCCAGGGATATATATCAGGTACATAAGTGCATAAGTACATAAGCATTACCTACCTAGGAGTAAGGTACATAAGCAGCCCGTACCAGGTAGTACCTGTTAGTTCGTACCCCGATAGTATGTACCTGTACGCACCGACTACGTAACATTGGACATTAATGATAGTAGCATGGACCGATAATTGAAAGAAATTGCTTACCTCCCTTTACCTCTATCACATCTGCCAGCATCTACAAAATACGGTTCAAAATTCAAAATACGGGCTTGCCCTACATCACGAGTCGCCAAAGTCAACGAGTCCCTGCAGCGCAATACGACATCCGGCGGCTGCCGGCACAATTTCTCGATAAAAAAATATAGCTGAAGAAAAATATCCTTTGCACTCTCTTTTCGTATTTACAACATAAAAATATGCCCGCTGCTCACAGAAATCCCCCGGCACTCGACATCCGGCACTCGACATCCAGCACTCGACATCTGACACTCGACATCCTACACTCGACTGACGATTGACGACTGACGACCCCCGCCCCTCCGGAAGACTTCCCCGGGCAATGTCGCCTGTGCAGTGCGTATATACGCAGAGAGCCCCGAGGGGGCCTCAGGGTGCCGACTCCGGAGGGGCCACCGGCAGCCGACGGGAGAGGGCGTCCGCCGGGCGACGAGCGACGGGGAATTGACGACGCTGGAAAAGTTCGGAACAGCGGAGGAAACCAGTGTCTGGGGCAGCGCTCCGTGCGCAGGCTATGGTACACTGCCATGTTGTCCGTGATGGCCGTGGTGACGAGTGTTGCCACGGTGGACACTGTCATGTTGTCCGTGATGGCCGTGGTGACGAGTGGTGCCACGGTGGTACACTGTCGTGTTGTCCGTGATGGCCGTGGTGACGAGTGGTGACACGGTGGTACACTGTCGTGTTGTCCGTGATGGCCGTGGTGACGAGTGGTGACACGGTGGTACACTGTCGTGTTGTCCGTGATGGCCGTGGTGACGAGTGGTGACACGGTGGTACACTGTCGTGTTGTCCGTGATGGCCGTGGTGACGAGTGGTGACACGGTGGTACACTGTCGTGTTGTCCGTGATGATCGTGGTGACGAGTGGTGCCGCGGTGGTACACTGTCATGTTGTCCGTGATGATCGTGGTGACGAGTGAGTGCTGTGTTCACTTTGTCGCAAGTTCTGTTTGCATGTTCACGAAATTTGCATCTTGGGAAAGGGTGACCCAAAAATGGATGGGTATGTGTGTCATGCACGTTTATGCGATGTATGTCCAAATGTTAATGCTGATGGAACGTGCCTTTCTTCAACTTCCCCAAGCATTTATTTCGTGCCATGTCCCGTTCCTCACATTTGTTTTGTTCTAGCCCCGTTCCGCACCTCTTCATTAGGTTACGTGTCCAGATCAGCCCATCCTCTGCCGTCGTGTCGGGTGTCAACACCACTGCAACTGCTGCCGACATCGGCGACAAGTGACAAGCCGGCCGCGCTGTAACACTGCAACACTGCAACACTGCGGTGCCGTACCGATGTCGACATCTGGCAGCCCGGCCAATATGGCAGCCCGCCGATGGATGTGCGGCAGACGGCGCCCGCCCGCGCGCCGACCGTGTCGAGTGGAGCCCCGAACGGGGTCGAAGCGCCGGCTCCGTCGTTTCACATCCATGCTTCGATGCTGGTCGATGTGTTACACTCGTCCATCTGTCCGTCCGCCCACCCGTCTGCGAGTCCATCTGTCTGCGAGTCCACCTGTTCATGAGTCCATCTGTCTGCAAGTTTACCCATTTGCGAGTTCATCTGTCTGCGAGTCCATCTGATTGCGAGTCTATCTGTTTGCGAGTCCACCTGTCTGCAAGTCCACCTGTCTGCACGGCTACGTGTCTGCAAGTTCATCTGTCTGCGAGTACATCTGTCTGCAAGTCCATCTGTCTGCGAGTTCATTTATCTGCAAGTCCATCTGTCTGCGAGTCCACCTGTCTGCAAATCCACCTGTCTGCAAGGCTACGTGTCTGCGAGTCCATCTGTCTGCGAGTACATCTGTCTGCAAGTCCATCTGTCTGCGAGTACATCTGTGTGCGAAACCGCCTGTGGTTGAGTTCACTTGTCTGGGAGTTCGCTTATTTGCGAGACCGCCTGTCTGCGAGTCCACCTTATCTGTGAGTCCATCTGTCTGCGAGTCTGCCTGTATGCCAATCCACCTGTCTTGGAGTTCGCTTGTCTGCGAGACCGTCTGTTTGCGAGTCCGCCTGGTCTGTGAATCCGGCTGCCCATGTGCCTGCCTGTTAGTCTGTCGGTGTGTATGCTTACTGGTCCGCCTGTCTGAATCTGCATGAGCATTATGTTCAGTGTTTATATGTGTGTCTTCCTACCTCTGTCCGTCAGTCCGCTTTGCATGCCAGCCATTCCGTCAGTTAAGCAGTTAACTGGCTCGAAGACATGCAGCCAGGCATGCAGCCATGTGCTCCTCCAGGTGCTGGATCAACAAGAACCATCGCCCTTTCGACAAGTACAAGCATAGTGTCGAAATGGCATTTAAGGAGCAAGGTGCGGATAGTTGTACACACATGGGATTGCCAAGGGGCCACGGCCAGCTTTTGTTGCATTTGCTATTGGTTTTGGAGCATAGGCGAAAAATAGCGCGCCATTAGTGCACATACTTTTTATTGTTAGATTGTATCAAGTACAGATAGTGCTTTCAGCTTATCCAAATGTCCCAAAGGTTTCATTGCGAATATTGGTCTTCTCTAAAATAATCGCTTACTTGCCATTGTACAATAATTGCACGTTTTGCATTGCGAAGATACAATAATATTGAAGAGTCCAAGTGGAGGTGTCTGGGTGCACAACTACAAATACGTCTTGACCCGTCCAATATTATTATCGCAGCAGAGGTGGCCCGCGGCAGAGATGGCCCGCGGCAGAGGTGGCCCGCGGCAGAGGTGGCCCGCGGCAGAGATGGCCCGCGGCAGAGGTGGCCCGCGGCAGAGGTGGCCCGCGGCAGAGGTGGCCCGCGGCAGAGGTGGCCCGCGACAGAGGTGGCCCGTGGGGTGGCCCGCGGCAGAGGTGGCCCGCGGCGAGGTGGCCCGTGGGGTGGCCCGCGGCAGAGGTGGCTCGCGGCAGAGATGGCCCGTGGGGTGGCCCGCGGCGGGGTGGTCCGCGGAGATGTCCCGCGGCGGGGTGGTCCGCGGCGGGGTGGTCCGCGACAGAGATGGCCCGCGGAGGTGGCCCGCGGCGAGATGGTCCGCGGCAGAGGTGGCCCGCGACAGAGGTGGCCCGTGGGGTGGCCCGCGGCAGAGGTGGCCCGCGGCAGAGGTGGCCCGTGGGGTGGCCCGCGGCAGAGGTGGCTCGCGGCAGAGATGGCCCGTGGGGTGGCCCGCGGCAGAGATGGCCCGCGGCAGAGATGGCCCGTGGCAGGGGTGGTCCGCGGCAGGGGTGGTCGCGACAGAGATGGCCCGTGGCGGGGGTGGTCCGCGGCAGAAGGGGTGGTCGGGATGGCCCGCGGCAGGGGTGGTCCGCGACAGAGATGGCCCGTGGCAGGGGTGGTCCGCGGCAGAGATGGCCCGCGGCAGAGGTGGTCCGCGGCAGAGGTGGCCCGCGGCAGAGATGGCCCGTGGCAGGGTGGCCCGCGGCAGAGATGGCCCGTGGCAGGGTGGTCCGCGGCAGAGATGGCCCGCGGCAGGGTGGTCCGCGGCAGAGATGGCCCGTGGCAGGGGTGGTCCGCGGCGAGATGGCCCGTGGGGTGGCCCGCGGCAGGGGTGGTCCGCGGCAGAGATGGCCCGCGGCAGGGGTGGTCCGCGGCAGGGGTGGTCCGCGACAGAGATGGCCCGTGGCAGGGGTGGTCCGCGGCAGAGATGGCCCGCGGCAGGGGTGGTCCGCGGCAGGGGTGGTCCGCGACAGAGATGGCCCGTGGCAGGGGTGGTCCGCGGCAGAGATGGCCCGTGGCAGGGGTGGTCCGCGGCAGAGATGGCCCGCGGCAGGGGTGGTCCGCGGCAGAGATGGCCCGTGGCAGGGGTGGTCCGCGGCAGAGATGGCCCGTGGGGTGGCCCGCGGCAGAGATGGCCCGCGGCAGAGATGGCCCGCGGCAGGGTGGTCCGCGGCAGAGATGGCCCGTGGCAGGGGTGGTCCGCGGCAGAGATGGCCCGTGGCAGGGGTGGTCCGCGGCAGAGATGGCCCGCGGCAGAGGTGGCCCGCGACAGAGGTGGCCCGCGACAGAGGTGGCCCGCGGCAGAAGTGGTCCGCGGCAAAAGTGATCCGCGGCAGAAGTACAGTCCGGTAGTTCACGCCGTATCCAGCCAGATATGCTCCCCAGCCATCGTTATGTAGTCACGCATTGGGAAACAGGGCCGTCTGCCATCGGACGAAATTATGTAACGAATAGCAGAATGGCTTAGCGCAACGTTAATTCATCGCTCGCCGTCAGAAGTATAGGGGGAGACATTACTGCGAAAAGAGCGGACGTGCAACCAGATTTTTTTCGACACGGGTGGGTGCCAATGCCGGTCAGGTGAGTTTCCACAATCAGCTATACGGGGAGAACTGATTGACAAAAATACAGATGCTATTTTAACTTCACATTTAAGCCTATAATTGAACTGAAATAGACTAATTCAACTTAAAGTAAACTGAAATTCACTTCGATTGCTAGGAATCTATTTCGAAAACTGAAACTTCTGACCGATTCGGTGTCCCAGAAGCCATCTAGTTACGCTATTTGGTGTCCCAGGAGCCCTCTAGTTACGCTATTGAAGGAGAGAACAGACTTGAGCAATCTAGTTACGCTATTGAAGAGAACAGACAGGAGCCCTCTAGCTACGCTATTGAAGGAGAGAATAGATGAGCCGATTGATAGCACTTTTAGGGCCGAACAGACCAGAGCAGAACTGCTGTTCGCATTCTGTATGCGTGCGTGTGTGCGTGCATGTGTGCGAGAGAGAGAGAGAGAGAGAGAGAGAGAGAGAGAGAGAGAGAGAGAGAGAGAGAGAGAGAGAGAGAGAGAGAGAGAGAGAGAGAGAAGAGAGAGAGAGGAAGAGATATCAGTGCGTTCGTCTGTGTCAGTGTCTGTCCGTTGCTTGCCGATTTGATTATTCTTCTTCCCATATCTATTTGAAAAATGTTCTTTGATTCTCGGTGTTCCCCGCCCCGGTCCGCCTAGAAGTCCGCATTTCCTGCGGCACTCCATTCATTTCGTCCTCATCCTTGCAGTTTACCCTTTCGTTCGTAGTTGCGCCTTCTTGTTCGGATAGTCTCCAAGGGGTTTATTGTTCGGATAGTCTCCAAGGGGTTTATTCTCTGGCTTGGGAGGGGGTGGGAGCGATGAGGCTGCCTGGAACTGCACACTTCTTGTAACACTTCCATGTCTTGCGTTTGTGTCTCAACAGTTGGCAGCAAACGCACGCAGTTCGCTTATTTCCGTTGGTGCCTCGTCTTTTAGTGTAATTGATCCTCCCCCGATTTCATTTTCCACCTCAATTTTACAGATGCCCAGAACCTGGTCTCGTGTTTGCCTCTCCGCTAATATGTTGATACGTTGATACGTTGATACATTGATTCGTTGATTCGTTGATTCGTTGTTTCGTTTGTGGGCGCGTGAGCAGCCGACACGTGCTGGCCTGTCGGGTGGTGCGCAGGCGGCACCACCACTCACCAGGCCGATGCGCCAACAGTGCCCACCGCCCGCTATGGCCGGTCACTCACTCGCCGCCCAGACACAGCTTTCACCCGCAGTCGTGTCACAACGCCGCTAAGGGCCACCGGCCGGCCGCCGCTGCCGCCAGACACGACCGTATTGCCGCGCCGGCGCGCCGCCATCTATCATCGCCGCAATCGACGAATGCGGCGCTATTTAGCCGTCCGATAGCCGGGCCGTCGGTCGCGCCGACGCCTACGACCGCCGGCCTTGGCGCGGTGGTGCCGCCGCCGCGACGCAAAAACGGCGCCCACTTGGCGACAGGGCTGTTTGTTGCGTCGTCGACGACGGCCCGGTTTGGCAGCTGTGCGGGGCCGGGGAATGGTGCCGCGGCAGTCGGCCGACGTGGGGCCGCGCTGCACTTGGACGCTGCCAATCTGTCACACATTGGCCACCGCTGCCAATCTGTCACACATTGGCCACCGCTGCGAACATGTCACACATTGGCCACCGCTGCGAATGTGTCACACATTGGCCACCGCTGCGAATCTGTCACACATTGGCCACCGCTGCGAATCTGTCACACATTGGCCACCGCTGCGAACATGTCACACATTGGCCACCGCTGCGAATCTGTCACACATTGGCCACCGCTGCGAATCTGTCGCACATTGACCACCGCTGCGAATCTGTCACACATTGGCCACCGCTGCGAATCTGTCACACATTGGCCACCGCTGCGAATCTGTCACACATTGGCCACCGCTGCCAATCTGTCACACATTGGCCACCGCTGTGTGCCAGAGCTGACGGATAGATAGCCTTGACAGCGACACGTTGGCCACCGCCACTTGGCTGGAGATGACTGCGGGGCCGATACTGCTGGCTCAAAATAGCAACCAACCAAAATAGCTAGGTTAATGCAGTTTATCCATATCAACGTGTAAGCTATGCTGTTCATGCTGTTTTTGCTATTATGTTGCTGCTGTTTATGCTGTCCATGCTGTATTATAACTATTACTCGCCAGGCTACTGCAATTTGCCAATATCAACGTGGAGGCTTTATTGTTCATGCAGCTGTACTAGAACTACTAGCCTTATTTACAACGAAGCACTTCTCTTAATCTGGGTTACCGCGATGCCATTTTTGTTTCCTGTGGAAAGTTGTAATGTGCTCTACTTGCGTTGCATGTACGGCTGATATCGGTCGGCGGGCGCAACCGGTAAATCTCCCTCTTGGTGAGTTGCCTTACTAGGGGGCGTTCTGTTAAAACGACCTGCGAAATCGTTGTTAAATAGTGCCCATCAGTATGTTTCAATTGAATGCAAATGGAACGTGGCAATGAGATTAAACAAACAGTCCAACGTCTGTATGTTATGAACATTGTCACAACCTAATCACGACATTCCTATATTTGTAAATGTTAATTGGATCTGAAGAGCGAGCGGCCCCTATCAATACAAGTCAGGCGTCAATCCTTCATATTGTACCGTGAGCCTCTATAAAACTATTAAAATGCACACAATAATCGGTCGTAAAGCGAACGTTATGACTGCTCAGCAATACAAATGGTTGGTTGGAAGAAGAAATTCCCCTTCCATTTTCCTCAATTGCTCCCAAATCAGTACCGGAGGAGTGGGAAACTCACACTTTTCTCAAATAAAACGCTATGGTACATTGTGGTAATAAATCAAGCTCCAGGTCATCTTAAAATATGCCACAATTACACCACAAGGGTGTGATGTAATAGAGGGGTTGACACCCGGTGCGTTTTCTCATTTCCGTGGCATGTTAGTAAGTTGGGTTGCAGGTGACGTGCAGCATTCCAGCATGTTGCACATGTAAATCTGACTCATTTGTCGCCTATTCTACAGGCATGCTAGGTTAAAGGTAGCAATGCAACAACTCTTTTATATGATTCCTTTCGGGCCCACGCGATATTTCGTTTTTTGACGTCCTGCTACACATGCATTGTGGTGCAGGCCAATCCTCATATACTTAGTGCAAATCGGGCTTTTTGCGTGTATACTCTATCGGTCATGCTGATCAATCGAAAATAGCAGTTGACCTCACCGAATGCTGGCCTAGTATGAACTGAAATGCGCAGAGTGACATGGCTTTCTAGCATAAATTAGGTCAATTTGCTCTCTGGCTACAACACAATGAGTGAAGCCGAATTATATAAAGATGGAACAAAGTTCTGAAACGCTACCTGATATGCATAGCTCATCTGACCCTTTATCTACAACATACCTTTACATTTTTGCCCAATTCAATTAATTAATTCACCTTGTAACCAAGTCATTCTTCAACCTTGCATTTGAGGATCACCTCATAGTTAACTATCCACGGCAACATAAGTTTTCAAGATGGGGAAGCTGAATCTGCGATTTCAGGAGGATAGGATGGGGAGGGGAGGATGCCGACCTTAACCTCTGATCTCGAACACAGCGAAAGGCATATAATCCGTTAGTTAGGTCGCGTAATGTGTCCGACTCAAATGTAAGGGTCGCTGGCTTAAGCTTGGCATCAGGCATGTTATGCCTGAGCTGACCCTGCATAGGAGATGACAACAACTACACGAGGGGGGTGTCATGCCGTGGAATTAACGACGGCTGACTTGCTCCCGCAGCACTGAGTTCACGTTTCTGACCTTCCTGCTGATGACTTCCTCCGGTTCGGTGACTGATTGCCGAGCTTGACCGTACTTCATGCCACTTAATCGGACCCCACTGCTTACCGCGGCACGATAATAGGGATGGCTGTTGCCACTCGCTCAGACGAGACGGGTGGTACCGGACAGCAGGAGTCTCGTGAGGATGCCTACTGCGGACAGCAAGAGTCTCGTGAGGATTGCTACTGCGGACAACAAGAGCCTTGGGAGGATGCCTACTGCCGACAGCAAGAGCCTTGTGAAGATACTTACTATGGAAACATCTACCATGTATTGCTGATAAACCTCTCACCGATTCAAGGCGCGTGCCTTTGGATGCACATAACAGCAAGGTACAAAGCCACGGACAGAACCAAGCGTATGCAATACAAGCAAAGGACAAAGCCAGAGACGGAACCAAGCATATGCAATGAAAGCAAAGTACAAAGCCAGGGACAGAACAAAGTATATGCAATAAAAGCAAGGCACAAAGCCAGGGACAGAACCAAGCGTATGCAATAGAAGAAGGGCACAAAGCCAGGGACATAAGTATGAAGTATAACGTATGCAACAAAAGCAAGTCATTTTCCAAGAGGGAAGACCAGGAGTTTGTTCATAGTTTGTCAGCCGCGCTCGCAAGGGTGTCTCCGCGGCAGTTGTTGGACTTGTGACGCGTGCCAGAGGAACAGTGCAATCATCAATGCAATCAACAATGCGACAACACTCCCCTGCGCCGCTGGCACCGGGGAACTGTGCCAGTGGACGGCCGGTTACCTCTGCCTGGGGCAGCTGGGGAGTTGTACGCCGGGGAGACTCGTCAACACGCGCCATTGTCCACCTCCCCCGGTCGGTGAGGCCGGCTCGGCTGACCGGTGTCCGGGTGGGTGACGCTCAGTGAACGCCAGGTGGTCCGTGTTTAGAAGGTAACGTGAGCTCGTTGTTTTCCGGAGATGTCGGCGGTCGCATGAGCGACGGCCAGGCTGGCGTTGGGCGCGATTCAAACCGGAGGCCTGACCCGACCGCGAATTGAATACTGTTGCGGCAGGGAAACGAAGTACTACTGAAGTTCATATCTGATAAATTTGTCGTGTCTCACGACGTCCATTCGCTGCTATTCTTTTCTTAGGCTTGAATTTCAATTTGATCATCATGGTCTGAAC
The DNA here is from genome assembly GCA_034440615.1 of Ashinkailepas kermadecensis. Lineage (NCBI taxonomy): Eukaryota > Metazoa > Arthropoda > Thecostraca > Neolepadidae > Ashinkailepas > Ashinkailepas kermadecensis. Next base: position 220,554 of record JAOTOM010004252.1, read on the forward strand.
ATATGTTGTTCACTTATTTATGTTAAGCACAATTCTGTGTAATATTTTGTATAATATATTAGTATTATTTTTATCTGCAAATCATGTCATAACTTTTCTATCAGTTCACAGCTATTCTAAAGAAATACATACTTCACCTACATCGACTGTACTTTTCACATCCGAAAAACATGGCAGCTTCCACAGCAGACCACAGCCGAGCGCTGGACACAATGCGTATTTCCATGGATTCCATCCAATTCGATCGGCTCCAAACCTTCAAGGCAAGCTTTTAATTTTTCAGGTATTTTGATGTGGAGGCAGGTATCTACGTAGTTACCCAGGTGGGTAATTAACAGAAACCTACAGCTATCAGGTCACGGCACTGGCGGATCCAGGGGGAGGGGGCATTCCGGCCATGTCCACCCCCCCTAAGCGCTTCAAAGGGGGGGGCCATAGTATCTTTTGCCCCCCCCCCCCCAACCAACGAAAGTAAACTGAATTAAAATGCAGTAATCTTTGCTGAGGTTAAAAATAGCGTTCGGGGTGAAATAATCTCCAATTTTACAGGTATTTTTTAATAATTTTTTGGAAGCACAATATGGTAGCATAGTAGATTCTGACATATCGAGGGTTCTATACTGTTGAAGTTCTGCTTACAGCAAGAGATGACGAAATCAGCAGTTTCATTATTCCTTCGTCAGGTAGGTTCATGAAGTTTGTTTAGCCAGTAACGGCCAAGTGAACCCAGTGAGCCAGATTTCGAAGGCGGAATTTGAACAGGATGTTTTGTGCGAGTGACCAGTTGAGCTCAGTTGAGCAGCATCTTTCGTATGTTGGTGTTGGGGTTGCTAAGATGAACAGACAGGCTACATTGACTGATTTTTTTTCAAGAAGAATAGCAACAGGAGGTATGTATTTACACTGGCGGATCCACGGAGGGGCCATTCCGGCCATGGCCCCCCGAAGCGCTTAAAAGGGGGGCCATGGTGTCTTTTGGCCCCCCCCGAAACCAACAGAAGTCAACTAAATTAAAATGCAGTAACCTTTGCCGAGGTTAAAAAGTAGCGTCTGGATGAAAGAATCTCCAATTGTAAATAAATACAAAAAAATTGTTTGGAAGCCAGTGTGGTAGCATAGTAGATTCTAACACACATCGAGGGTTCCATGCTCTAAGTTCTGCTTACAGCAAGAGTTGACAAAATCGGATCCGCCAGTGTGTACACGTGCATGAACGTTGACGTGGTACAAGACGTTGAACGAGAACGTGAACGTTTTGGTAAGCAAGAACAAAAATCCGGTAACATAGAAACGGTGGAGGTAGGCTGGGGCACCTACACAGGAAACTATGTTGTCAATTATTATTTTTTTCTTCAGATGGGCGGGCCCCTTTGCCAAATAGTGGTCGAAATCCGGTGCTTTTAACCAAAAATAGCGGGAGAAGGGGCACCCTCCAAATCCGTTCGACTCCTCCCCTGATGTAATTCCTAGGTACGCCACTGGGGGAGGGGGAGGGGAGGGGCTGACGCCGAAAACCGAAAGTTGCCCCCCCCCAAACCGGTGGGCTAGATCCGCCAGTGGGTCACGGCCATTGCATGGTGATGCTTTCGCGACGCTGGCGTGATTTCTTGTTATATTCTTAGCTATCATCACCGAGGGCCAATCCTGGCATCTTTGTCCTGATCTGGTGATCGACTCTTCCGCTGTTCGCGGCTTCCGTCACCCTACTCGCCAATAACAAACCTAGAATACGCACGACTACCAACGCTATTCCTTACAGATGCAGCCGGGCCTTGCATCTATTTCCAGCGGCAAAATGGTTGAGGATCTCAAATTCTGCGTCGAATGTGGAACTATTTTCGGGACCAAGAAGCCGTGATGAAACACGATTCGCTGGCCGTCAGCAAAACACTATATCTAATCATCATTTTAAATTATGGGCATGATTTAATTTCTTTCCGTACGTGTTGAAGCAAAGTTAATCTTAAATCATGCCTTCTAATCATATTCTAAGTTTTAAATTCGTGGTGAACCAGGCCTCTGAGCGATTGCTCAACAACCAACCGGACATTATTATGTCCGTGACAAGTGGAATTACGACATTGAACTCCCGAAGAAAAACGACTTCAGATTAAAATTAATACTTATCTAACCACCACTACACGAAACCGGATCAATTCTAAACATGCCCAGTTCTTTTAAAGCCTTGGCGAATCACATGCTTTCATTGCCACGATTTTTTTCCTTGATTGTATTGTTACACTACCAATGCGAAATATCCAGTCCAAGTTTTATATTCTCATGACGACATATGCCAATGTTAATTCCGTTTCAACTGGTGGATGCTCATCTAGCCCTATCAGTATGCCTCTATCAACACATGAGTGCTCACTCAGTGTGGCGTATCTTTTCGTCAAAGAAGATGAGATTTACCGAAACTCATGCCTTGGGATATGTGGTGAAGCTCATATTTTTTTTCTCTCCAGATTTGCATTCTGACTGGACCTGCCAAAATACCGCCAACATTAGAGGAACCGCGAAGTTAAGGCAATCCCGAATAAGCGGTAGCGCTGGAAGTTGAGATTTTACAGATACTATTTGGTGTGTGTGGTTACTGCAATGGTGTGTGTGTGGGGGGGGGGAGAGGGTGTATGTGTGTGATGCCTACTGATTCTACTGTAAGCCTATGAGGAAGCTTTTATCCAGCTGCGATATAAATTTCATGACCATAGGTCAATTCCTCAGGGTCAAATGAGGTCAAGATCAGCCGCCACACCTCGCCGCCGCTCCGATACGCCGACGAAACCTCTGTGACGTTGAAAGCTCGGCGCCCGGGCGGCTGCCGGCGGCCGGTCGGTCGATTTTGCACCTCCACAGTTCCTATATTTACCAACGGATTTCAATAACTCATTTGAATAGGATGCGCTTATCAATTTTTAACTAAGCCCCAATATTTAGTTACAATATCCCAGCCCGTGTATGATATATCGTCGAAAACAAGAGGGGTGGGAGGATTCCCCCTCCGGTGCCTGCGTAAATCAGAATAGCGCTTGGTTCGGTGTTGTCGAGGAAGTTGAGTGGAAAGACAAGGTGCATATGCTGAGCGAGTGTATGTGGACGAGTTCACCAATCGGTGGGCTGACGCATGTGGATAATTACCTATCAATGCACAATGCAGCATACACAATATAATTTTAGTTCTGTGATGCTCAGGAGCACTAAGAACACCTGAAGTTAGGGGTGTTGTTTTATATACTTTTGAGCCCTCAATAGGCACTTTCCCTTGGGTGAAAGTGCCCCCTCAATGTTGGCTTGCCCCCAATAATTTCAACTCTTAACATGGGACCCTATGGTGTGTGCCCCATCCATTTCAGCCTGCCAATTGGCTTCATGCATTTTGTGGTGTGTGTGTTTCAATAGTTGACATTGCAAGTCTTAGCATTGCACTGCTCGCTTAGCATTCCAATTTTCTCTCTCATCTTTCACCAGCGTCCCTGATAGTAGTATTGATGGGCTAAGTATGTAGGACATGTTTGATTGATCCTAGCGAAGGATGGAAATGAATAAGAAGCCGTTATTGACGAATTGAAATGCTTTACTGTCATAGGTAATGCATCATTCCAATTGCCTAACTTAAGCACACGTCACCAGGGAACTTTGCGTCCTGTGAGAGTTGCCCTGCCAGAACAGCGTCCGTACCAGCACTCAAAGTGTGCCCCTCATTGGTCACGTGGTTGTCCTCAGGGATCCCGTCATCCTAGGAGTGGATCCAATATGGAGCGAGGGGAGAAGCGACCTACGAGGCGATGGCTCAAGAGTATCACATTTGATACTGATCACTCTGGCAAATTTACACACAGCTGGGGAAATCGGTTTTCAATGTATTCTCATTTAGCAATGCTTAGTACAGCACTTCGCAGCAGTACATTCTCAGACCTATGATATTCCAAATTTGGGAGAAGCTTGAACTTGGGGGAGGATGTATTTCGGCTCAGCAGAACATTTGGCCGCTCTTAATACACTATAACATCCCGACATCGGACGGTCTGTTCCGCCATTGCGGCGATGCATTCAGAGTGATCGGCGCCCACTTTGATGTCACCGTAACTCTTGGCGACACGCCTCTTCCGTTTTCCGTCGGGTGCTCACTCCGCGGTCATCCAACAAAAGGCCTCTCCGACCCGGCGTCCCACCCTGGTCTGCCGGCCCGAGAGGTGACGCGACCAGTCGCGGCAATCACCGATCGACCCTGCGCGGCCCGCTCCCCGGCCTCGCCTAATAAATGGCTCCCCAGTGGGGGACGCACGTCATCCGGGACCTTGCACCACGTGACCGCCGCGGGGGATTTGGCGTAACGGGAGCGGCCGGCGCGTCTCCCGCGTCCGACCAGTGGTCCCGGCCGGTGCGCGTGTGTGAGAGTGTATGTGTGTCTGGCCGGGCCGGACGTGGGCACGTGCGACGCGTCTCGGGAGCCGTTGGAGGAGGTTCAGTGCTTCGCCGAGGACGACACCGCCAGCAGGTAACGTCACCGTCAACTACTGTACCCCTCCGCATGTGTCGTAACTTGTTGCCGACTCGTTTTTGCGCGTCGTTCGCGGCTTCGCCAATCCGATGGCGCTGCGCGCATGCGCAGTGCAGCCTGTTTACTCCGAACCTGCTAATTTCCCATGGCGTCCTTCCCAACGCATCGAAACGCTAAGCCCCGCCACCCAGGCTGCCAACGTCGGCTCAGACGCAGGCGGCAGTCTGCTGCACGAGCCAGCTCGGTGCAGCTCGCGCCGCCGTCAGCTGATCGCTGACCGCGTGACGTCACAGCCGGCGCTCGTCAAAACAGCGGCCGGGCCGGGCCGGGCGCCCGTCCGTTGGCGCCACAAGGCCCACGCGCCGCGCGCCGTTGGAGGTCGGCTGTGGGCCGTGTGGAGGTCGTGAGCAGGGGTGGAGACGGGAGCAAGGGCGGAGGTATCTCCGGAGTCCATGGGGTTCCAGGCATAGATGCAGGTGCAGGGGTGGGGGGCATGGCCCCCACTTTTCGTGAAAGTTTAACGTTAATGCTATGGCGATGCCTGGTAAGGATCTTTAAGAGTGGTCCCCCCCCCCCACTTTTTGGGACGTTCCTACGTCTCTGGTTCCAGGTCCAGCACTAGCAAGAGCCAAGTTTGGGAAGTCCGACTATTTTCCTGTCTCTTCTCCCCCACCAAAACAAAAAAGTTCCTCGGATTCCGGTCACTTCGTCAAGAGCTGTCGAACAGTCATTTTTCAACCCTCAAATAAAGTCGTCAAATTTTGAACACTTCGGCACAACGCGTCACACCCGAACGTCTGGGAGGGCCCATCACCCACATCACCCACATCCATTTCCCTTTCCCTTCGTGGCAAGGGCAGCTTCGGGCACCAGCTGGGGAGCAACACACCCAGGAACTTCCGTCCACTAACTCGCTCAAGGCAAATAACCTCTTGGAGGTCAGCTTGTTTGATGTTTCATCATATATGTACCAAGGTATTTGGAGATTAACCAATTATAAATGCAAGATGTGCCATAATATCTTTCACAAGGGAAGTCGCACAATTAACAAAAACAAGGATGCAAATGGCTACAACACTGGATATTTTATGAGGAATTCTTCTTCATTGGTACCTATGTGAAGAAGAAAACACTGACACAGTAGAGAGTTACTTGTAATTTGTGACACAGTAGAGATGGAGTATTTTCAATCATAAAAACTGCCTGATTTTTGTTGTCGTTTTGCGTGGTGCAAATCCCAGAGTTTCTTGTTCATCTAGCGTATTTTTTTATAAGGGGGAACGCGGCCCCCGGCCCCCTAGTTGCGCCTCTGTACCACACTGACGTGGCACTCGGTACATACGCGCTTAGACATGGCTAGTGTTTAAGTTACCTTGGGCATGACTTAGACAACGCAACGTAAATTTGTGCGGTTGGCGCCAAAATTGATTTAGCCAGAGCTCGCAACTAAAAACAGCTAACAGTTAACTTTCGCGAAAAGGGCAAATACAAACTCCAGGCTTCGCTCTCAGGTCATTGACATTTATGTCTGAAACCAATTTTCATGTGTCGTTGTATGCCATCGAATTCTGTGCACGACGATAAGTTAGCTGGTCGTAAACAGCGCTCTACGTCTGAAAACATTCCATGAATGCCAAATTAAAAATAGCGTATGAATATTGGGGGGGGGGTACATTCAGCATGGCCAGTGTGTCGGGTTCCTGCGAGAAAATGATATTTGAGCCGTTTTGAGTGATACATGGGTGCGGTGTTGAGTCAGGTGAAAAAGATGACCCAATATTATCAGGTTTGTTTTGCATGCCACCAATATTTCACTTTATGACCATGGTTTTATTTTGCTGTGAGTGGACATCATCCAAAGTTATTAAGTACCAACCCACCATCGAAGTTGCATTGCTGTTGCAATTATTTTCATACAACATTGAGCACGTCACCAGTTTCCTGGAACCACCCGACCCCTCCGGCACAGCCGATCCCGACCCCAGGGGCTTCCTGACCCCCGGGGTCTCCACCGCTGGTCGGGAGGTTTACGGTGGCGGCTCGGCTGCCGTCGACGCCGCAGTGGTGACACCGGCCAATTTATGGCTCGGGAGCTCTTCGGGTCGAGGTGGAGGCAGTCGGCTCCTTTGAGGCAGACAAATTGACGAAATTACCGACCCAAACGCACGGGCGGTGGAGCCATGGACGTCCGTGTGGGGTCGCCTGGGTCGCTGGGGTGGAGCCATGGACGTCCGTCTGGGGTCGCTGGGGTGGAGCCATGGACGTCCGTCTGGGGTCGCTGGGGTAGAGCCATGGACGTCCGTCTGGGGTCGCTGGGGCAGAGCCATGTACGTCCGTCTGGGGTCGCTGGGGTGGAGCCATGGACGTCCGTCTGGGGTCGCTGGGGTAGAGCCATGGACGTCCGTCTGGGGTCGCTGGGGCAGAGCCATGTACGTCCGTCTGGGGTCGCTGGGGTGGAGCCATGTACGTCCGCCTGGGGTCGCTGGGGTGGAGCCATGAAAGTCCGTCTGGGGTCGCTGGAGTTGAGCCATGGACGTCCGTCTGGGGTCGCTGGGGCAGAGCCATGGACGTCCGTCTGGGGTCGCTGGAGTTGAGCCATGGACGTCCGTCTAGGGTCGCTGGGGTGGAGCCATGGACGTCCGTCTGGGGTCGCTGGGGTAGAGCCATGGACGTCCGTCTGGGGTCGCTGGGGTGGAGCCATGGACGCCTGTCTGGGGTCGCCTGGGGTAGAGCCATGGACGTCCGTCTGGGGTCGCTGGGGTAGAGCCATGGACGTCCGTCTGGGGTCGCTGGGGCAGAGCCATGTACGTCCGTCTGGGGTCGCTGGGGTGGAGCCATGTACGTCCGCCTGGGGTCGCTGGGGTGGAGCCATGAAAGTCCGTCTGGGGTCGCTGGAGTTGAGCCATGGACGTCCGTCTGGGGTCGCTGGGGTGGAGCCATGGACGTCCGCCTGGGGTCGCTGGGGTGGAGCCATGGACGTCCGTTGGGGAGAGTGGAGCCATGGACGTCCGCCTGGGGTCGCTGGGGTAGAGCCATGGACGCCCATCTGGAGTCGCTGGGGTGGAGCCATGGACGTCCGTCTGGGGTCGCTGGGGTAGAGCCATGGACGTCCGTCTGGGGTCGCTGGGGCAGAGCCATGTACGTCCGTCTGGGGTCGCTGGGGTGGAGCCATGTACGTCCGCCTGGGGTCGCTGGGGTGGAGCCATGAAAGTCCGTCTGGGGTCGCTGGAGTTGAGCCATGGACGTCCGTCTGGGGTCGCTGGGGCAGAGCCATGGACGTCCGTCTGGGGTCGCTGGAGTTGAGCCATGGACGTCCGTCTGGGGTCGCTGGGGTAGAGCCATGGACGTCCGTCTGGGGTCGCTGGGGTAGAGCCATGGACGTCCGTCTGGGGTCGCTGGGGTAGAGCCATGGACGTCCGTCTGGGGTCGCTGGGGTGGAGCCATGGACGTCCGTCTGGGGTCGCTAGAGTGGAGCCATGGACATCCGTCTGGGGTCGCTGGGGTGGAGCCATGGACATCCGTCTGGGGTCGCTGGGGTGGAGCCATGGACGCCTGTCTGGGGTCGCCTGGGGTAGAGCCATGGACGTCCGTCTGGGGTCGCTGGGGTGGAGCCATGGACGCCTGTCTGGGGTCGCTTCTGCTCTCCGCCCATCAAGTGCACTGCGTCATGTCAATGAGGAGAAAGAAACATTTGTCCCGTTGGAAATTCTCATTGTCCGACGGAAAATGTCCCATTCAGTGTGCTAAAGTAAGCACTGATCACAGTTGCACAGGACTTGCGACAGGAACTGGCATACTTGGACACTTCTAAATCGTGACAACCGGGATTATTTGACAGTAAATCCCCAAAAGAGAATGGATTTCCTGACATCATATACATTCATCTTATTAAAAATGACCGGCGAAAGATTGTGGTGGCACGCCTGCTGCACATAATGACAGCATTCCGCTTATTTTGTTTTTAGACTCCCCGACAGAGTTGTTGGCAGAGCGCATTGTCAGTCTTCCGCTCGTGCGCCTCTTCGGACGGACTGAATGGTCGCGTGCACCATTCAGCCGAGCGCGGGTATTACGACGCGGCTACTACCACACAGAAGCGGGTATTACGACACGGCTACTACCACACAGAAGCGGGTATTACGACGCGGCTACTACCACACAGAAGCGGGTATTACGACACGGCTACTACCACACAGAAGCGGGTATTACGACACGGCTACTACCACACAGAAGCGGGTATTACGACACGGCTATTACCACACATAAGCGGGTATTCCAACACGGCTACTACCACACAGAAGCGGGTATTACGACATGGCTACTACCACACAGAAGCGGGTATTACGACACGGCCACTACCACACAAAAGCGGGTATTACGACACGGCTACTACCACACATAAGCGGGTATTACGACACGGCCACTACCACACAAAAGCGGGTATTACGACACGGCCACTACCACACAAAAGCGGGTATTACGACACGGCTACTACCACACATAAGCGGGTATTCCAACACGGCTGCTACCACACATAAGCGGGTATTACGACACGGCTACTACCACACAGAAGCGGGCATTATGACACGGCTACTACCACACAGAAGCGGGTATTACGACATGGCTACTACCACACAGAAGCGGGTATTCCGACACGGCTACTACCACACAGAAGCGGATATTCCGACGCTGCTACTACCACACAGAAGCCGAGCGTGGGTATTCCGACGCTGCTACTACCACACAGAAGCCGAGCGCGGATATTCCGACGCGGCTACTACCACACAGAAGCCGAGCGTGGGTATTCCGACGCTGCTACTACCACAGAAGCCGAGCGCGGATATTCCGACGCGGCTACTACCACACAGAAGCCGAGCGCGGGTATTCCGACGCGGCTACTACCACACAGAAGCCGAGCGCGGGTATTCCGACGCGGCTACTACGACACAGAGCCAGGCGGGTATTCCGACGTGGCTACTACCACACAGAAGCCGAGCGCGGGTATTCCGACGCGGCTACTACCACACAGAAGCCGAGCGCGGGTATTCCGACGTGGCTACTACCACACAGAAGCCGAGCGCGGGTATTCCGACGTGGCTACTACCACACAGAAGCCGAGCGCGGATATTCCGACGCGGCTACTACCACACAGAAGCCGAGCGCGGGTATTCCGACGCGGCTACTACCACACAGAAGCCGAGCGCGGGTATTCCGACGTGGCTACTACCACACAGAAGCCGAGCGCGGGTATTCCACGCGGCTACTACCAACGAAGCCGAGCGCGGGTATTCCGACGCGGCTACTACCACACAGAAGCCGAGCGCGGGGATTCCGACGCGGCTACTACCACACAGAAGCCGAGCGCGGGTATTCCGACGTGGCTACTACCACACAAAGCCGAGCGCGGGTATTCCGACGCTACTACTACCACACGAGCCGCGCGGGTTTCCGACGCGGCTACTACCACACAGAAGCCGAGCGCGGATATTCCGACGCGGCTACTACCACACAGAAGCCGAGCGCGGGTATTCCGACGCGGCTACTACCACACAGAAGCCGAGCGCGGGTATTCCGACGCGGCTACTACCACACAGAAGCCGGGCGCGGGTATTCCGACGCGGCTACTACCACACAGAAGCCGAGCGCGGGTATTCCGACGAGGCTACTACCACACAGAAGCCGAGCTGACGGCACTCGCCACCATCCCACACCGAATGGTTACGTGCACCATCAACGAATATGATTCCGACGTTGAAGAGTCCCGAAACCGCAATAACCAAGTCTGCTAGAACTCATATCTTTAGCTTCCCAGCTTTATTTGCTCCATCTACAAGATGAGCCGTGTCACACAACTTCAGCTGTCGTATATTTTCAGCCAGTGTAGGTTCTTAACATGCACTAGCGCTCTCAAGCGGTGTGGCATAAATAAGCCTTCTCGGATCCTGAAAGTCTGAAAATAAAGACCAGATGGGATTGATGAACCCAACACTTAATCATCAGAGAAATCCTATTTCCCTTCGCTCAAGTTTTTTTATCTCCATAAAATAAAGACCAACCTTACGCTGCCACCCCCCCCCCCCCTCCGGCTCGAAAAGATATGGAGAGCTTCGCTCACCCCGGACCCTCCCCTTACCAAATTCCTTTTCGAGCCCCTGGGAGCGTGAGTTTCGAAACTCCCGACGTCACTGTGTTAGTAAGTTAACATCAGGTCTCCCTGCGGTTGTCGCAGGACTACGGAATGAATGCGGATGGAGTAAAGAAGTGTCGCTGAGAGCCCTAGATGCATATCGGATCAGACGTGAAGTGAGAGCATAACGGAATGTAGATGAGGGTAAGCGGAATGAAAATCACTGACAATGAAAGGAAATGGCGTTTTATGTAATTGTGACATAAGAAGGCAAGTTAAAGTAGAATGTCATGCATGTTGTCTTCATGCGGAGGCAGAGGCGCAGCCAAGGGGAAGCAGAAAGTCTGCCCACCCCCCCTTAGCAACGAAAAATATACTGGATCAAACAATTTTGAGATTTACACCAAGCAAAATTAAACATTTTCGGGGCGCGAAGCGTGCTGAAAGCGATCTCTGATACCTGGTGTTTTTTTCTGGTCGGTTCCCCTCTTAGGAAAATCCTGGCTGTGCCACTGTGCGGAGGTATAGCTCTTCCAAGCACGGCTATTTAGTTATGTCAATCACACAAATACCCATTTCAACGCCCTGGACATTACCTCAGCGGCTTTTAATCTTGCTCTTTCTACGGATGCTAAGTGTTTTTTTTTTTCATCGGGTTGCAGTACCATTCATTCATTTCTCGTGAGGATAATCTTTCGTTTTATGACTGCATCAACAATCCATCGACTCTTCCCACAGGAAATCATTTTGCTCCACCCTGAGAGATCTTTCCCGATGCAGTTCAGATGCTTTGCAGCCTAGTTGGGGGGGGGGGGGGGGGGGGGGGGTTGTCCTCAGAACCATAGGAGCACTAACGGCTTTCGAGTCTCAATCGTTAATGAACGTGCGTTCTTCCTACAACGCGCACTTTTTTTTAAAAGGGAAGGTGCAGTTTCCGGTAGATGGTGTCCGAGGCGAGATGCCTTAATGTAACGGTATTCTGTAATTGTGACCGTATTCATTGAAGGTAGAGCTATGGGATGGTGGGGCACGATAAACCCATGGCGTTAGCTGCAATGACATATTTCAAGCGTGGCCTGTGTCCTTCTTTAACTGCGGATACCGCGTCACTGCTACCACCGCACATAAGCCTGGCCGGTACCACGGACCGGACTACAAGTGGCACTGTACACGAATGGTCAGAGGGAGTGACGTTGCCGCCGAAACAGTTCACCTCACTCCCTCTTGGTGACGTGTGATTGCCGAGAAAGATCTCCAGTGCTTTCTCGAATACATATGAACACTTGAATGGACGAAGCAACACGGCATATTAATTGTACGCGAGACCAGCGAGTACGTGGTCATGCTGTCGCCCACGTGGTCATGCTGTGGCCCACGTGGTCATGCTGTCGCTCACGTGGTCATGCTGTCGCCCACGTGGTCATGCAGCGAACCACGTGTGAAGGCCCATGTGGTCATGGTGTGGCGTCAGTGTTGGATTTTCACTTCTCGTTCTTGGATTCGGAGTGTATAATCTTTGAGTTCATGCAATTACGGAGTGCATAATGCCTGGTAACCAGGGGGTGAATACAAATTACTGAGACAAAGAAATAAAGTCTTGTTTTTCCATTCCAGAAGCATACATTACAGGTGTTTCATCCCACACAGCCTAAGTATGCCGCCTGATGCTGGATCACATAAAAACAGTATTCACTGAGAATACAAACTTCACATAGCAGTCATATGTGTTGTGGTGCTGGAAAAGTGTTAAATATACTGTCATTGGCAAGAAGTGATGCATTTAATCGTGATTTATTTTCCATGCGAGTTTGAATATATTTCAACTTCAGGTATGTAGGTATATTACTATGAAGAAATATATTATTCAAGCTTAGGGTATCCACAAGACACGTCTTACACAGTTTACCTCCATGAAGCAAACAAATTGGTTAGGCTTCGTTAGGTTATAAGTTGGGCTCTACTCTTAAGTTGGACAAGTTTTCATATCCAATGCTTTTTTTATATTTCAAGAATTTGTTTTTCAACAATGAACCAGGCAAGGTTAGGTTATGTCAGGTTATGTTCTTTAATTTGCATTTTTTTAAAGAAAAATGTGCTGATGAAGAATGCCCATGGCATGGTTGGATTTAAAAACATAATGTATCAGGACTGCAAAAAAAATGTTTCCAATAGGAAATTTGAATCCATTCATTCCATGCACCACCATAGGCATTATGTTAAATTTGGAAATCGTTGTTATTTGGGTTTAAGGGCGCTTCGACCCAAATAACAACTTGGAAATTTGGAAATCATTATGTCGCATTGGCAACAACAAAAGTGTACAAATTTACACCTGTGATTAGCATGCTCCAACTGTTACCCATCGAAAGCCAGCATTAATAGCAATTAGCCATATTCGCCGCAATAGAATCGGCAGAAAAAAAGAAGAATTCCTACAAGGGGTATGCCAGACAATAGGAGTCACAGAAGATAATAAAGCAGCACCTACCAGTTACTATTCCCACAGCACCTACTCTTTTCCCCGAGGCGCACACCTGAGGAGAACGAAAACAGAAAAAATAACAATAGCCTCCTCCCCGGCTTCGTACCTTGGCTGTTGCCTTGGCTGACTCGATGGGCCTTGGGCTGGCCGCCTTGGGCTGGCCCAAGGCCGGCTGGCCTTAACCTTCATCAGGGCTGGCTGCGACTTGTGTTACATTGTCACAAAATAATGCAATCGAGACAAGCTGCTCTTTTACCTTTGTCAACAAAGATTTCATCCCATTGGCTGAGTTCAAACCATTAAGCCAATCAGCAGCCTCCGTACAGTCAGCCGGAGTTGACGAAAGACCAGTAAGCGGCTCGTAACCACCCCGCATTTAGCAGCGAAAAAGAACATGACGGCTAAATTTCCATTTTCCCGGAGTGGGAGAAATTAGTTGTCGGAGTGGCATAAACACTATTATTGCCACCAGTTTGTGGTGTATTCAAACAATGTAGGTCATGAAATGGAAGGACACTGAAATTTCTGGTTATATCGTGGTCCATTTGACTGTAAAATATAACCAGATTTGAAGAACGTTTTGGTACCATTTAGGTCATTTTTTTCCGAAAATCCCACCGATAATTTTTTTTTTTTTTTTTTGGGGGTCGGGGAGGAAACAAAACCGTACTTTTTTTTCAGGGCATATTTTAAGGATTTTTCACTGCGTCCCAAAATTTCCCGAGGGCACTAGCAAGGTACCCCCCCCAAAAAAAAAATAAAAGTCATCGGTTTTGGCCCACTATTTTTTTGAAGGGGCACAATTAAAAAAAAAAAAAAAATAGCAAAAAAGTGTTTTTGTTTCTTCCTGGGGCAGGGCAAGAGCGGTTCTGCATAATTGCCCTCATAACTGCAATGCTTCCTTCATGATACATTCACACACACAATATCATCTCTGTTCCTTATGTATTACGCATTTGTATCAGATGAATGTGCATATGTTCATGCATTGTCTTCGATCACAAGTAACATCAAGATGTGTCCCCTGACATTTGCATTTACTCGCATGTAGGTATCACTATCAGGGGATAGAGGAAGAGCTCACCTCAGATGCCGCTGAACCCATCTCTAAAAAACTTGCTGAGGTAGGGTCGGTTTCTGGACGACTCTGGATCCGGAGCCCCACGTCGCCGTTCACGCATGCCCAGGAACTCTTGAACGGCAGGCCGTGGGTCATAGTGCGCTGTTCCAGCCCCGTTGAGACCTATCAGGAGCCGAGCGTTTCGAGTCTCTTCGTTCATGGAAGTTCTGTGATCATCCACAATGATGTGGTGGTGACTCACGATCCTCTCCGTCTGCATTGAATGGGGAGCCATCGCAGATAATCCGCACAGGACTTTCTGTACAATACCAGACGTGGCTCCTATTAGCTTTCGAAGACGTGTAGACATTTTGGCACCTTTGTCTGCATCCTCAGGGAGATCATGTATGTCTTCAATTTTATGCCACTCCTCACAGGCGGTGTCTGCAAACTCTCCTGCGCTGCCCGGGAAGAGCTGCTCAGACAGCGATTTTCCGTGCTCGATGAAGGATTCAAGTGTGGTAGCTTCTAGCAGGCTTTCCATTTTCTTCAGAAGTTCATCCTGTTCTGCATCCAGGCGGGCATCGAGGAACGATGTGGCGGATCCGATGACTTCCACTCGGATGGCGGCGCAGTCCCGTTTCATCGTTGGCACGAGACTGTGGCCAACTTTCCGGCGTGGCGTCTCTGCAGGCTGTTCATGCTTTTCTTCTCGCTTCCCTGGGTAGGGTGCGGTCTCCATCAGTCGGAGCTTGCGTGCTGCTGCGTCCCTGATGGTCAGGATGTCGCTCAGCAGCAGATCACTCCTCTGCAGCTTTTTCTGAACGTATCTGTACACATCCAGAACATCGCCTACAAGAGCAGTCATCCAGATCTGCCTTGCATTCCACGTGTGAAGGTATCCGGTGGCTTTTCTCCTTTCAGTAGCATCCCCATGCTCTGTGGTTTCCTCCCACACCTTTTTGCAGCCGCTGATATTTGTCAAGACAGCATCTACGACCTGTAGTTGATGTTCAGCGAAGCGCACGTCGTGATGGCGCGGGAACTGCTTCGCGTCTGGCATGACCGAATCGAGGAGCTTCTTCTTTGCTTGGTGGGTCCTGAAGTACGAGCTGACTGCCAACAGATTGTCTTTCCACACATGCAGTTCTGGCACCGCGTCCATCATGCTCTCCACTGCGAGATCTGATCGGTGAGCGCAGCACCAAAAGGTGAGGATGTCGCGCTTGAGCTGATCTCTGAGCAGACGCCACAGCCCTTTATGGCGACCAGTGTTTGCCGACTCTCCGTCGGTCGTTATGCCGGACAGCTTCTCGGTGTTTCCACAGATGGCGAGTGCATCATTGACAGCCTGCAGCAGACCTTCGGCGCCAGGCTTCTCCGGATTTGACGATGTGATGAACACGGTTTTTACAGAAGCATCAGACAGCGCCAGACGCGCACTGACAAACTTGTGGTTGATCATTTGTTTATCCACACTTCCGTCGATTTGGATACTGTATGTCACACAGTCATCAAAGATGTTTCGAAGCTTTTGTTTTTCAACCTTTTCAATGGCTAATAACATTTGACGGTAGAAGACTGGAGTTCGATAGTGAAGATCGCTCGGTGTTGGCTCGAATGGCTCGAAAGCCACGTCTGGCCCGTTATCACGCATGGCAGCTATGAGTCTGTCTGCACACATTGTCGCCATTGACCTGGCAGGCCACGAGTTTGCTGATGCCGTCTCAATCAGGCAGTCATTGTAGACGTCCAGTGCCATCCTGACCAGCGACTCCAACTGTTCAGCACTGTGTCCGCGGAGTGACCGCAGCCAGGGATGCTTTGTACTCTGCTCCTCCCAGCTCTTGGCAAGCTTATCACACTCCTTGGCTGTACGATGCACCTGTGACATCAAATGGTCCACCACCCTCTCTAACTTCTGTGAACTATCCGCACGGACACCAGAAGCGATGGGAACCTGCCCATTTCTGGACATTTTTTTCGCCTGATCTAGATGTGTTTCACACAGGGTACACTTAACGTGTGTTCGCATGATGCCGGACGCCGGCTTGACAATACTCTGAAGCTCAGGGAACCTAGTTATCATGGCTTTCAGGTCCAGTCGCACACCATGATACATCACACTACTGGAAGTTCCTGCAGTTACACTGACTGACTCCTTCGGAGTGTAATTCTTGCCGTCCCCAGGACGGGACGGATCCCCATTGCTGGACGGATCCGTCGGGTCGCTCCTGTCGTCCCCAGGGCGGGACGGATCTGCTGGGTCGCTCCTGTCGCCCCCAGGGCGGGACAGACCCGCCGGGTCGCTCCTGTCATCTCCAGGGGAGGAAGGATCCGTTGGGTCGCTCCTGTCATCCCCAGGGCGGGACGGATCCGCTGGGTCGCTCCTGTCTTCTCCAGGGGAGGAAGGATCCGTTGGGTCGCTCCTGGCGTCCCCAGGGCTGGACGGATCCGCTGGGTCTCTCCTGTCCTCTCTGGGGGAGGAAGGATCCGTTGGGTCGCTCCTGTCATCCCCAGGGCTGGACGGATCCGCCGGGTCGCTCCTGTCGTCCCCAGGGCTGGACGGATCCGTTGGGTCGCTCCTGTCTTCGGGTGAGGAAGGATCCGTTGGGTCGCTCCTGTCGTCCCCAGGGCTGGACGGATCCGCTGGATCGCTCCTGTCGTCCCCAGGGCGGGACGGGTCCGTCGGGTCGCTCCTGTCTTCTCCAGGGGAGGAAGGATCCGCTGGGTCGCTCCTGTCGTCCCCAGGGCTAAACGGATCCGCTGGGTCGCTCCTGTCGTCCCCAGGGCTGGTCGGATCCGCTGGGTCGATCCTGCCGTCCCCAGAGCTGGACGGATCCGCTGGGTCGCTCCTGTCGTCCCCAGGGCGGGACGAATCCGCTGGGTCGCTCCTGTCGGCCCCAGAGCGCGACGGATCGCTCCTGTCATCCCCGGGGCGGGACGGATCCGCTGGGTCGCTCCTGTCGTCCCCAGGGCTGGTCGGATCCGCTGGGTCGCTCCTGTCGTCGCCAGAGCGGGACGGATCCGCCGAGTCGCTCATGTCATCTCCAGGGCGGGACGGATCCGCCGGGTCATCTATTTCGATCACAGTAGATGAAGCGCTGAGGGAAAAGGTGAAAATTTTGCTTTAGAAGAACGAAAAAGTCGGCCATCACCGTAACGGGGAGCGAAATATGTAGTACATCTGAATTCTATTTTTAACCCGCGCGGCGCCGGGGGAGATTGCCCCTTCCCCCTCCCGAATATTTGCCAATAACTTCACAACGACGGCAGCTGTCGACGTCAAACTGTTAGAACCATATCTGAAACTTTCACGTCCACTTCGGCCAGAAAAAATCGGCCAGAGATTCTGTAAGAAAATGTCATTTCAGTGGCATTATGTCACGCGATTTTCAGTCAGATACGGTGGAAACAGAATCAGATAGAAAACAGAATTAACTATCAGAACCAGATTCAGATCAGATCAGATAGTATAGGTATTTCACGAATCAGTGAATATCGAAGCGAAATGCAAATACACGTTATGAAAATACTAAGTAGTAATTGTTAACGTAAAATCGTATCGTAAAATCTGAAATCGCATTCTCTACTAGACGACTATCTTCTTTTTAAAGTGACGGACAGGGCGTAGAAGCGTTCTCAAAGATGGGGAGGTGGAGGGGGATTACGTTTTGAACAGACTGATTCGTAAGTATAACGGGTAGGTAGGTAGGTACTAGATTGTTTGTTGACTTCATCTGTCATTGGGGTGACGCCCGTTGGTGATAAAGGAATAAATGAAAATGAAAATGAAATTATTGCTCCATTGACTTATAATAGGGAGGTCGCGAAAATGATATGACCAGGTCACCGATACGAAAAATCCGAAATATACAACTTCTGCATACTAACAAGTATATAAACTCCAGAGAGTTTCAAAACTCTCACAACCAATAACGTCGTGGCACGACTACAAGACATTTTTGGACAAATATGGGCACGCGATCCAAAATAGGTAGTTAAGTAGTCCGCGATCGTTATTCCGCGATCATATAGTTCTCGTTCCGGGATCGCTATTACGCGACAGCGGAATATTTATTTAAATAAGGATAATATTCCGCGGTCGTTTATTCCGCGATCGGGATAATTAGGGATACCGTTTTTTTATTTTTCTTTCAATAGGTAAATGAAGTTATTTAACATCGAATTATGAATTGAAGAGCAGTTATTAACATGCATAGGTATAAGAATGAAGCTTTTTCCTCTTGCACATCCTTTCAAAATGTGCTTATTTAGTCAAATCTGATCGCGGAATAAAATTCCCCGAAATAAGGGTCCAAAAATGTTCCGCGATCGCGATCGCGGAATTAATTAAAAAGGAAATTCCGCGATCAATTTTCGGTACTACGCGAACGCGTAATAGCGAAATCGCGGACTTACATAAGTTCCGCGATGCCCAGCACTGTTTTTGGAGGTGCGTTCAGGTGATCTGACCTATGATCTGATCTTGAAAGTCTACAACATTTTCGGGAATTTTTTTAAAAGTGATAGAGGATGCCAGATTTGATCATGCCAAAAATGGCTAATTTTCTACTCTTTTCGCTAATTTTCACACATAATTTTCCCCTCTGAACCCTGGCATGAAACCAATTCTAGGACACTGTGCCAGGCAGGGGCGTCACCGACGGGGGGTCGCGAGTGCGACCCCCACTTCTGAAAACCGGTGTAGGTATCTCTCAGCGTTACGACCCCCCTTGGACCCTCACTCGAAAATCCGTGCATGGCTCCGACCCCCCCCGCTCGAAAATCCGTGCATGGCTCCGACCCCCCCCGCTCGAAAATCCGTGGCGACGCCGCTGGTGCCAGGGGCGCAGTACCTAACTTTATTCCGCCTTCAGGTTGAGGGGGCATGGGGGAGAGTCGTGAGCGATTTTCACGTCTTTCTTCCCATGCAATGCCATAACCAATGTTAAATTTCGCCAAAGTTGGGGGGCGGCTGCCCCTCTGCCCCCCGGCAGGGGTTGTCATCCGTATTCAAATAGCGTGTAGCCAAATGGAAAGATGACGTCAGGGCTAAGCTCCATTTCGACCAATGAGAAGCCGCCTTCGCGCTCACGTGACTACCACGTGACCGTGACTGCAGCGGCCATGGCCATTGGTCGGCAGCGGCTGAAACTATTTACATTGCGTTGATATGGCGCGCTTGCAGGGCTCTCCTTGATGCCGAAAAACTTCAATTTTTGTATACACAATAGTATAATATCGATTGTGATTTCGATACAAGACACTTTGGTTTATCCAGCAATACTAAATCCATTCTGCTGTCATTTGTAGTTTGTCGCGCACCGTGCCAGATTTTGCGGCCCGCCCTGGACGGTGGTGTTCTATGGCCCAGGGGCGTCGCCACCGGGGGGGCAGGGGGGCAGTCGCCCCCCTGGCGTTAGCCAGGGGGGGCAAACATATCCTTTTGCCCCCCTGAAATTTCGGGAGGCCCTGTCGCCAAACAGGAGGCCCCCAGGTTACCGACAACAAAAAGCTACATACAACCGCTGGGAGGCCCGTCCGCACATGCCTGAGGCCCCCTCTCAACGACGTGAGGCCCCCTGAAGTTTCTAAGAGGCCCCTGCAGCTGAGTGTAGGCCCCCTATCAGCTAACCTGAGACGCCCTACTACTACTGAGAGGCCCCTCTCAACGACGTGAGGCCCCCTGAAGTTTCTAAGAGGCCCCTGCAGCTGAGTGTAGGCCCCCTATCAGCTAACCTGAGACGCCCTACTACTACTGAGAGGCCCCTCTCAACGACGTGAGGCCCCCTGAAGCTTCTAAGAGGCCCTGCAGCTGAGTGTAGGCCCCCTATCAGCTAACCTGAGACGCCCTACTACTACTGAGAGGCCCCTCTCAACGACGTGAGGCCCCCTGGAAGCTTCTAAGAGGCCCCTGCAGCTGAGTGTAGGCCCCCTATCAGCTAACCTGAGACGCCCTACTTCTACTGAGAGACCCTCTCAACAATGTGAGGCCCCCTGAAGCTTCTAAGAGGCCCCTGCAGCTGAGTGTAGGCCCCCTATCAGCTAACCTGAGAGGCCCTCTCAACGACGTGAGGCCCCCTGAAGCTTCTAAGAGGCCCCTGCAGCTGAGTGTAGGCCCCTATCAGCTAACCTGAGACGCTCTACTACTACTGAGAGGCCCCTCTCGACGACGTGAGGCCCCCTGAAGCTTCTAAGAGGCCCCTGCAGCTGAGTGTAGGCCCCCTATCAGCTAACTTGAGGCGCCATACTACTACTGAGAGGCCCTCTCAACGACGTGAGGCCCCCTGAAGCTTCTAAGAGGCCCCTGCAGCTGAGTGTAGGCCCCCTATCAGCTAACCTGAGACGCCCTACTACTACTGAGAGGCCCCTCTCAACGACGTGACGCCCCCTGAAGCTTCTAAGAGGCCCTGCAGCTGAGTGTAGGCCCCCTATCAGCTAACCTGAGACGCCCTACTACTACTGAGAGGCCCCTCTCAACGACGTGAGGCCCCCTGAAGCTTCTAAGAGGCCCCTGCAGCTGAGTGTAGGCCCCCTATCAGCTAATCTGAGACGCCCTACTACTACTGAGAGGCCCCTCTCAACGACGTGAGGCGCCCTGAAGCTGCTAAGAGGCCCGTGCAGCTGAGTGTAAGCCCCATATCAGTTAACCTGAGGCCCCTTACTACCATTGAGAGGCCCCTCTCAACGACATGAGGTCCTCTCTCAAAGACATGAGGCCCCATGAAGCTTCTAAGAGACCGAAATTTATCCATTCCCGAATGGATACCAAAAAATAAACCACACACTTCCCCTGGAGATCAGCTCCTGGCAAAACTCGGTGGTGACGCCCCTACGGCCCTGCATAGGATGCACTTCGACTGGTAAGGCTGCTCCCTGAGCGACATAGGAGGCCCCCTTGCAGCGATTTATATAAATTTACATTTCAAATATTATTTTAATATTTTTTTTGGAGGCCCCCTGCAAAAAAATAATGCACGAAATCCGAGGAGAAAAGTTTTGGTGGGGGTAGGTTAGGAGGCCCCCTCCACAGCTGAGGAGGCCCCTCTGGAGCTCTGCCCCCCTGGCAAAATATGGTGGCGACGCCCCTGCTATGGCCTTGCCCCCACCCCCCCCTCCTCCCCGGTTCCTGCGTCCCTGCCCTGTGCGTCAACAATCAACATACCTTGCTCCGTGACATGCAACATCTGCGGCGTTCCCAGATGCAGACGCTTGCAGCGATGTCTTTGTAATATTACTAGAATGAAAATACTTGGTTACTTTTGAACAATTTGCACTACTTTTTTCCAACTCAGCACGTTTTCGTTTCGCAATTCGTTCGGCGCGAGGCATTTTCTTAATAATCTGGTATAGTGCAACTACCGGGCTATCGATCTGCAACGTGTTTGAAGTTGTTTACGATTTAATTAATCTTCTGCTATGCTGTTCTGAACAAGAACTTTATGGCCTTTGTTTAAAAAAGAAAATAATGAAAATATATGCCATTACAAAACTTACCGTAAATTATTCACAATTCATTAAAAATAAAACTATCGAAAAAGTTGGTACGGACAGCATCAGCAATCTACCTATCCGCTTGTCATTTCGTCTCTGCCCGCCGCGCCATCTGGGAAAAATTCGCGGGCGATTCCGTCCGGGACAGTCTAACATCCAGGCGCTCCCGCCCGCGCCGGCTTCATGGCGGGCCCGACACTGCGACTCGAGTGAAGTCCGCTGGGGCGTGCCGGCAGAAGTTCGGTCGGGGCTCTGGCGAGTATGAGGAACGGGGCAATAAGGGCAGGAACAGGGTCGCAGGAAGCGGGGGGGGGCAGGAGGGTAGCCCCAAGTTTGGCGAAATTAAACAGTAGCCCAATGACGTTTCATTTAATGGAAAGAAATAATTTGAAAAGCGGTTTGCCTCCTCCATGCCCCCTCAATAGCGGCGTCGCCATGGATTTTCGAGGGGGGGGTCCGAGCCATCCAAGTGGGGGGGTCGTGGGGGTCGTAATGATGAGAGATACGCCGATTTTCAAAAGTGGGGGTCCGGAGCCCCCAACCCCACCCCCAGCCCCGTCGGCAACGCCCCTGCCCCTCAACCTGAATATAGTCCCTGCGCCCCTGTGCAGAAACGGGCACAATGCTGGGCAGGGTAGGGCCTGGGGGCAGAACAGAGCTCGACCTGAGAGCACTGCCTGAGGGCAGGCAGAGCAGGGCATGACACGGTCTGAAAGCAGGGCAGGGCACGGCTTGTCTGAGGGTAGGGCACGGCACGGTCTGAGGGCCGGGCAGGGCACGGTCTGAGGGCAGGGCAGGGCACGACTGAGGGCAGAGCATGGCACGGTCTGTTTGAGGGTAGGGCACGGCACGGTCTGAGGGCAGGACGGGGCAAAGTCTGAGGGCAGGGCAGGGCACGGTCTGAGGGCATGGCAGGGCACGGTCTGAGGCCAAGGCAGGGCACGACTGAGGGCAGGGCGGGGCACGACCTGAGGACAGGGCAGGACATGACTGAGGACAGGGCAGGACATGACTGAGAGCAGGGCAGGGCAGGGCACGGTCTGAGGGCAGGGCAGCGCACGACCTGAGAGCAGGGCAGGGCACGGCCTGAGAGCAGGGCAGGGCACGACTGAGGGCAGAGAAGAGAACGGCCTGAGGGCAGGGCAGGGCACGGTCTGAGGGCAGGGCAGAGCACGGTCTGAGGGCAGGGCAGGGCACGACTGAGGAAAGGGCAGGGCACGGCCTGAGGACAGGGCAGGGCACGGCCTGAGGGCAGGGCAGGGCACGGCCTGAGGGCAGGGCAGGGCACGGCCTGAGGGCAGGGCAGGGCACGGCCTGAGGGCAGGGCTCAGTCTGAGGGCAGGGCAAGGCACGAATGGGCATTGGGCAGGGCACGGTCTGAGGGCAGGGCAGGGCACGACTGAGGGCAGGGCAGGGCACGGTCTGAGGGCAGGTCAGGGCACAGAACCTGAGCATAGGGCACGCCAGCACGGTACAGGGCAGGGCAGGGCAGGGCACGACAGGACACAGAGCAAACAGACAAAGTGATACTCACTGTGCAGGAAATGAACGGGCATGTCATTTGTGCTTCTTCTTCCTACTGAGAGCATATTTCCATTTGGGACGCAGTGGTCCAAAATTTGGAAGGGCTACGTCCCAACGGGAGGGGGCTGCGTCCCAAAATGGGACGCAGTCGATATGCTAAAATATGCCCTGAGTTTTATTCATGTCAAGTTATGTAGAACATCTCAATCTTCAAGGAAACAGAAAGGAATGCATTATTTATGGCCTTTCTTGGCCGTAGTTTAAAAAGCTCCGACCGGAGTGGGAGCTGGAGAGCCGCGAATCCATCGAATCCAAGAAGCGCCGTTCGGGTCTGGCCAGTCTGGGAATGGTGGTTTCCCTTCATTAGGCGAGCCGAGAATAGAGGTTTCTTTCACTTGGCGAGGAATTTTTCTTGTATGCACCGAGTTGCCCACTGGATGGAAAGAGACGAAAGAGGCTCGTTGTAGGCATCGCCAACCTTGGTAGGAACGACCTACGTATCTATTATCAATATCTTCGCCATTGAAATTATTGGCTGGGATAAGCCTCGTGAGTTGTATGATGGGATATAGTCCGATAATTCAGGGACCAGGTAGTGAGACTACTAGTTGATCTCGTGTAGTATCGGCCGACGTAGGAACTTAGGCCCAATTGAGGTTTCTTGAAATTTAATTATTCTTGTTGGTGTAAACTTCAGTATCAAATCAGAAATATACCTACCTAGCTAGAATGATGTATGCATAACCAGCTTAATGTTGAGAAGTATGGGTAGCCATAGCAAAATTGTGATTCCTTATATTTTGCAGTGGTGCACATCTGTATCCCTCTGTTGGTGCCCATGCATGCAGTGGCACAACCTAGGACAGGGGACCCTCAATGTTTGCTTTGCTTCTCAAATGACTTCAACTTTTAACATGGGACTCTATGGAGTGTGCCCCCAATCTATTTCACCCTGCCCATTGCCTTTCAGGTATCCCCCCCCAATAATTTTCATAAATGAACATCCATAACCTGGAAAGAGTATTTTCATAAGTGTGTTCTTAATGTGTTGGATTTGGATAGAAGAACCTTTCAGCTTGCTTTGTTTTGTTTTGGAAATAAAGCTTTCATTTTTGTAAGACAATATATTTTCAGGAATAAGGGATTGGTCCCCTTCAGTGCACGGATACAGTAACTCACAAGCATTGTTGTGCTCTAACTAAATGTTTCAGGAAATTGTGAAGTGCACCCCACCTCATACCCCAATAAACTCCATTATTTGGCTTTTTGTCCCTGCAGCTTCCTGAACACTCCTATGCCATGACAAATCATAATATATGTCCACAAATATTTTGAGGATGTGATTGCTTTTGTGATTTGCAAGTTGTGTATGGACTTCTCTAGTTCTCTAGTTCTGTCTAGCCTTGCATTCTTCTGAACACTACTGATTCCAGCATTTTCACAAATGAACAATGTACACATGAAGGAATGGCTGTTTATTAATTCACATGTTTCAGACAATTGCATACCACCTGCACCATTTCATGGAACAAATACATTGGTATTAATGTTGTATACAGATTGCAGAGTGATCCTTAAGCATCTGCTGTCATCTGTTGCACATGCTGGCAAGCTGGCACCCGTCTAGTCTTGCTTGCATCTAATTTTCTGTTCCACTTCTGCATCCTCTTGGAATGTTGCTGCAGCTCTCATGGTCACCTGAAATAACAAATGTGCATTATCTTCAATGATGTTGCCAAGTTGCTGTGGCAAGGACATAACATGGCTAGACAAGATGAAGAGCACCAAAACTAGAAGGGTTTTTCATTGTCAGCCACTTATTACCATATGTTATAGGCCCTTGGAGCATGCTGCATCCTCTGCTTCATCACAATCCAATAATACTATTGGATTACGACAGCTGGTTGAGATTGCTGTTTAAGGAAGGCTCTTCACGATATATCATGTAATGTAAGAAGTTGATTTTTTTTGGGAGTGTATAATTCTTTGGATGACAAAAGTTCCAAAAAGGACCATATTTCCAACACTGTGTGGCGTACGACACAGATAACATTCGCTGTTCAGTGTTCAGTCGG
This sequence comes from Ashinkailepas kermadecensis, assembly GCA_034440615.1. NCBI lineage: Eukaryota > Metazoa > Arthropoda > Thecostraca > Neolepadidae > Ashinkailepas > Ashinkailepas kermadecensis. The sequence goes on from JAOTOM010004252.1 coordinate 245,820, forward strand.
CTTCGCAGTTCGATGGCCTTCGCAACGCTATGCTTTGTGCTCACTGTTCAGATGAGGTCACATGAATGAAAATTAACGTTTTCTTTTTCGTAATTTCTTGGCTAATCTTGATGGGAACACGCTTCTGTTTTCGAAATTAGCCAAGCAACGAAAAGCTAGAGAATAGCGATGTCCAGAGATGAGGCGTGACGTTTCAATTTTGATGGAGGTATTGGCTCTGGTATTGCGCAGCGTGATCTGTTACCTACAGCCTTCTTTTTGAAGGCCTTCCTCTCCATTTGAGACAAATACTGTGCATTTTTGAAACATAAATTTAAATTAGAAGTTAAAATATCATGCAATGAGGAACAAATTGAAGTCGATATGCCGTAGTAACTAGTAACTAATGGTAGTGGTCCTAACTAGTAGTAGTGACCGCTTGGCACCCTCAAGTTCTCTGTCGTAGGTCTGGATTTACCGACACTTAGGCACAGATGTAGCCGATTAAGACTATTTCCAGTGGGAAAGCTGCCACCGTGTCGTTTCAGCTGGGCTGGAGAACATTATCTACCTAAGCCATTCTTTAACGAGCGCACTCCTTCAGCCATCTTATCAGAAGACGAGGGAAGGGGCTACCACCACCTCACCATTTCGCGTGGCTAATTGTGGCAGAGTCGCGAAACAGAAGCCAACACATTGCGTGCACAAAAACAATTGAATGGCGTCCGATCTCGACCGATCCGATTGATTGAATGACCATCCGATTGAATGGCGTCCGATCGCTTCGGCTAGCCAGCGGCACCCTGTGGCACGTCAAGAGCAATTGGAACTGCCAGGGAATGTGAACTATCAGCAACATAAGCCAGACCTTGCACCGAACTTCTTTGAAATTGGCCCGCGCACCAAACACCGGTGCAGCTTAGGTTCGCATAAATCCATCGATGCCTCATCTCGTGACGTATACGGTTAGTTGGTACCTCATCTCGTGACGTGTACGGTTAACTGCTACCTCATCTCGTGACGTGCATGGTTAGTTGGTACCTCATCTCGTGACGTGCACGGTTAGCTGGTACCTCATCTCGTGACGTGCACGGTTAGTTGGTACCTTATCTCGTGACGTCCACGGTTAGTTGGTACCTTACCTCGTGACGTGTACGGTTGGCTGGTACCTCATCTCGAGACGTTCACGGTTAATTGGTGCCTCATCTCGAGACGTTCACGGTTAGTTGGTACCTCATATCGTGACGTGTACGGTTAGCTGGTACCTCATCTCATGACGTACACGGTTAGCTGGTACCTCATCTCGTGACGTGCACGGTTTGATGGTACCTCATCTGTGGTAGCAGAGGTGACAGCTACTTATCGTTCATGTGTGTACCCTCTTTTGTTTCATGTTGCAAACGTTTGATCAGACAACCTGGCATGAGGCGCTACATAACCATTAGCAGTTGATGCGCCCCTAATCCCAAATATTTATCAATCAATCAATCAGACAACGTGACATTAAGCTTAATTGAACGATAAATTTAACATCGTAGATGTGTTCTGGAAGAGTGCCCTGGCTGTTTAGTTTTTATTTGCTCCTAGTTGACAGCGAACTCTGTATCACACCCCGTTTAGTTCAGCAGTTTGTACTACTACTACGTTTGGTCGGTACAATTGGAAGCCGGCCGGCTCATACATCATATTTTTTTTACCGAATCAGCACGGACGACCGATAGGATCGCACTGCACAATACCGCCTGATTGGGCGTCTCGTGCCGCCTGGCCGTGACGTCAGCGGCTAATGAGGTGTCCGTGATCGAGTCGGCGCTGAGTGGCAGGCCCCCTGACACAAGCAATCCAGTTATGGTGCCCCGTCACAGCCAGCAGGCGTACACGTAAAATACGTCCGTGGTGTATGTGACGTGTACAGCGGTGAGTAGCTGTCGCCTCTGAATCACTGGCCACGTCTTACTAGTCGCATGTGCAGCGGTGAGTAGCTGTCGCCTCTGAATCACTGGCGCCATCTCACTAGTCCCATGTACAGCGGTCAGTAGTTGTCAGCTCTGAATCACTGGCGCCATCTCACTAGTCACATGGACAGCGGTGAGTAGCCTGGCGCTTATGAACCACTGGCGCCATCTCAGTAGGAAACATCCTCGAAATCCGGAGAAGGATAACAGTTGCCGGAGCCGCGACTTCCGTCCATGGCGTAAAGGACGAGCTTGCGACGGTGAGATGCGAAGAACATCATGCTGTCGAAAATATCCACTATCCAGCCATGGCCTGGACACGCTGCAACAGCATCGCAGCGTGAACGAAACGCAGACATAACACGTATATAGGGGACGAGTGGTCTAGGGGCTAGATGCTCGTCTCACAATCGAAAGATTGTGGGTTCGAATCTCACCTGTCGCTACTCTTCGCCCGCGACCAATCCGCGTGAGAGAGAGAGAGAGTTTGGTGAGGGGAACCAGAAGAGCCCGAGAGGGTTCCATGCGCCTCTAGCCTCCATCACGTTTCTGGTCCCCCGAATGTTAGGTGGTATATATTCTATTAAAAGAAACTTGAAAGGGGCACCGAAAATGCCAGTGCTCCAGCAATTGTTTGCAACATTTTTTCAAGCCCGGAACCCTTTTAACCCAGCACTTTTGTGCTTTGGTTAAATGATGAGACTTAAAATTCAACATAAACATCCACTACGAACAGCATATGCAAAAAGGGTCGTGAGCAGCATACAATCCGGATAATGCCTTCCCCGGAGTAATTATCCTAAGGAAAGCAGCAACCGAAAGTAGTATAAGCAGGTATAATAAAGCTGATAATCTTACTGTACATTTTTGGTCTCCTTATCATTCCACTTAAATACCAACCTTAGCACCTCCCATCATGAGCACGAGTTGCGCTACTGAAGGAGAGGTGTGCCAGTATAAGGCGCGTGTACCTACCTAACACGATGATGTCTGCCTGCAGAGCCCAGATGTGTTCCCGTTGAATGAACTCCATGGAGATGTCACGCCGTCTGAAGGTCGAGCTGCTCGCTCCTGAGCTCACGTGCCATCTCTGCAATGGATACTTCGTGGACGCCTTCACTGTGGTGGAGTGCTTGCATTCGTGTGAGTATTCTGCCTGCAGTGTCACGTCGGTGGTGATCATGCACTCGTACAGGTATTCTCACCCGCGATGAGTGACACATAGGTGAAGTGTCTGCAGTTTACCTGTCCTGTGCTTTTCCATGCTGGTAGAACCATCACTGAACATCGTCTACTTTGCAAATATTCCTTTTCGAAGGTTGCAATGTTGGTGCAATAGCCGCACTCGTGTAATCACGTAAAACTGGATGCGAGTTTGTGGGTGGTACAAGCCATGAACTGTACACGTACAAATAAACAGTAAGGAAGTGTACAAAGCCATTGTTTGACTAAGATTAGCTAGCATTTCGGACTGGTTTTAACATTTGGTCTGTTCGTTCTACTATGCAGTTTGCAAGTCGTGCATTCTGCAGCACGTGCAGAAGACGTGCGCTTGCCCAACGTGCACAATACAGCTGAATCAAGCTCGACTTCATACAGCAATCAGGTCAGTGTTCAGGGATGGCTACGACGTACGTAATCTAGCTGAATAGAGCTCTCGACTTCTGACGGCAATCAGGTCAGTGTTCAGGGATGACTGGGATGGGGACAAGCTGATTCACTCACAGTCGAAAACCATGCTGCAACAAAGCAGCTTGTTATTCACATTTGTTTTGTGAGGGGGACGGGAGGAAGTATTGGAAACGAACGTTCTGTTTTTTGTTTCGTCCTCAGATACGCTTAGCTCTGAGTGTCAGTGGGTCTGCCTTGAAGTCATGTTTTCTGCAGAAAATATGACTAGTTTGCTGTACATAAATATACTGTAAATATGACAAGCTTGACAGTATATATTGCTAAAAGGATTGAAGTTTTGTTATTGTACAACATGAACTTGTTTGGCTTGATAGCGCCCAAATCCGCTAGTGCCCATATCCGCTAGTGCCCGTATCCTATCGCGTCCGTACCCACTAGTGCCCGTATCCGCTAGTGCCCATATCCGCCATTGATGGCATCCGCTGGTGCCCGCATCCGCTGGTGCCCGCATCCGCTTGTGCTGGCATCCGCTGATGTCCACCCGGGCTTCCACCGAACGCATCCGTATATCCCGGAACTGACTTTAGCGTAGCGACAGGCTGATAGTGTTGATAAAGAGTGATGATAAGGGTGAGACTGTGTTCCTGTCGTCGCTCGACCTGCGACCTCCACGGCGCATTGTAGTGGTGTAATATCTGTGTCGGCGGCCGTAGTCGATGTTTGTGGCAGAGCAGCGACATTGTCTGGGACAGACTGGTGGCAGCCAGACAGTGTGCCGCTGCGATGACAGACAGTGTCTGTGACAGGGCGGTGACGACCGCGCTCTGACACATATCGCTGACAAAGTGACACACGTGGCAGACACTGTTCCATAGAGCTGTGACCGGCAGACGTTTTCTCAGAAAAGACGGGCAGTGGAGACGCTACCCCTGACGATGACCTGCGCGCAGTTAGGCGGTAAGGCAGTTAGGCAGTAAGACAGTTAGGCGATAAGGCAGTACGGCAGTTAGGCAGTACGGCAGTTAGGCAGTACGGCAGTTAGGCAGTTAGGCAATAAGGCAGATAGGCAGTACTGCAGTTAGACAGTAAGGCAGTTATGCAGTAAGGCAGTTAGACAGTGAAGCAGTTATGCAGTTAGACAGTTTGGCAGTTTGGCAATAAGACAATAAGGCAGTTAGACAGTAAGGCAGCTAGGCAATAAGACAATAAGGCAGTTAGACAGTGAGGAAGTTATGCAGTTAAACAGTTTGCCAGTTTGTCAATAAGACAGTTAGGCAGTTAGACAGTTAGGCAATAAGACAATAAGATAGTTAGACAGTTAGGCAGTTAGACAATAAGGCAATTAGGCAGTTAGACAGTTAGGCAGTAGGACAGTTAGGCAATAAGACAATGAGGCAGTTAGGCAATAAGGTAGTTAGGCAATGAGACAATAAGGCAGTTAGACAATAAGGCACTTAGGCAGTTAGACAGTGAGGAAGTTATGCAGTCAGACAGTTTGGCAGTTCGGCAATAAGACAATTAGACAGTTAGACAGTAAGGCAGTTAGGCAATGAGACAATAAGACAGTTAGGCAGTATTCATGACGTGTCAG